>VZTY01015500.1:0-77597 GCA_013400935.1 Turnix velox
GATCTCATCAGGTCCCATGGATTCGTGCATCTCTAAGTTCCTCAGGTTGTGTAATCGAAATTACAAGGAAACTTAATTTTGTTTGGTTGGCTCCTAACTATCAGACAAATTTAGCTTGCCCGAACTGTGAACCCCCAGTATCTCCTGTAGGACTGCTTCACTACTGCCTCAGTATGAATACATAGAAATATTATGGTGCCAAGCCCTCATACATAATATTTCCATCCCTCTACGCAGCCTGTGACATTCACATGTTGTCTGTTCCCATCACGCCACTTGCCTGCATCTCAGAAAGTTTGGAGATGTACAGTACCTGACAGGTGGCAATTAAGGGTTCAGCTGGGCTGTGTTGTTGATAGCACATTGCCCTCCCTGAAGGATCCAGGCTCTCTTCAAGGGAGCTGTGGATGTATTCGGATTGTTTATGTTTGCTTTTCTTTATGGAGAAGGTGGGGGGTTTTAATTGATAAAGCCCTTCTTCCAACAGACTGGGAGCTGGAGTAAAACAGGTCAGCATCAGAGCTCAGCATCAGAGGTGCTGCTCTGCTTATTTCATAGATTTACAGCTGATTCAATGTGACATAAGACAATAAAGAATCATTTTCTTGCCTTGACCTGCCTTGCCTCTCTAGTAAGGACAGGATGGGTGTGTGCAGCCCAGAAACACTGACTCCCACAATAATAATAGAATTGTAGAATGGAAGGGATGTTAAGGGTCATCTAGTTCCAGCTCACCTGCGGTAGGCAGGGACTCTTCCTACTATCTCTTCCCTCTTTCAGTTTAAAAATGTGACCCCTTGTCCTATTGCTACACTCCCTGATAAAGAATCACAGAATATCAGGGATTGGAAGTGACCTCAAGAGATCACCTCCCCAGCTTTCCTGTAGGCTGCCTTTAGGTACTGTAAGGCTGCTTTAAGGTGTCCCTGCAGCCTTCTCCAGGCAGAATGATCCCAGCTCTCTCAGCCTGTCTTCATAGCATGGTGCTCCAGCTTTAAGCCACATGCAACTGCAGGCCATGAAGGTAAAATCTTTGAAGCAACTCATTGGAAACCCAAGGGAGGGCTTCCTCAGTGACACAGAAAGAGCAACGAGGCTGGAGGGAGGCTGTGCAGGGAAGTGCTTGGGGCATGAGGGATTTTGCCGTTGTCTTTGATGCCACATGTAAGGGAGACACTCTGTCACAGTCTGGGGCTGGGTGAGTGGCAGCACCCTGGCACCAGCACAATAGTGGAGACAGAAGCATCGGGCTCAGCTCAGACCATGTGAGCTCTCCATGAGCTGTTTAAAAACCTTGGTATGTGCTGGCAGTTGGGCCCATGGGCAAAGTCTCCTTTTCCCAAAGTCTCCTTTTCCCACTCAACTGGGGAAATTCTCGATGATGGTGTTGGAAAAAACAGCTGCTTTGCTGAAGGGAGCCAGTGATCAGACAGAAAAGGTGATTTTTAACCCTTGCTAGGACAGGGAGGAAAGCCAGGGGTGTCTGGAAGCAGCTTGGAGCCAACACCAGCCTCTGTAGTTGGACAAGCAGCAGCCTGGTCTTATCGCTTCAAGCATCTATGAATGCATGTTTGTGACATAGTCTGCTCTGAGACAGGATTTCTATTTTAAAAGGGGTATTTATCTGAAAATCACTCATGGACAGTTTCGATCCTGCTTGAGCTCAAGAACTTTGGTGCAGATGGGGGACCTCCATGGGGGTTCCCCAGCAACTCCTGAGGATGCTTTGATGTAGCCAGACAGGAGATGTCCCTGCATAAGCGGACAGGGAGATGGACTAAAGTACCGCATGGCTGCCTGGTATAGAAGTGCTATGGACCCCATTCTGAAAACATTAGTGTTACCCTGCTCTGTGTTACAGATATCTGCCTTTCCATCTCCACACAGAACATGACAGTGTCACTAAAAACTGCTGGCAGGGCGAGGGAAGCAGGCACTCCCACAGCTTGGCAGCCTCTGGGTTTCCTTCTGGGGGTGCACAGACATAGCTGGCGATGCTGGGACAAACCTCCCTCACTGGCTGCAGCCACAGCTGTTACTCATGGTTGTAGGGGAGACTGGCCTACATCCCCTTAGGGCTTTCAACAGGCAGGCTTATAGAGGAGAAAACTTGGGGAATAGTGGGAGAAGTTCAGTTTTATCCCTCACTTTCCTACAAAGCTGTGGTGCTGCTGTCGGAGCTGGTGCTGAGCTGTCCTGCTCTGGTGCACAGGGTGAGTGGAGCCCTGCTCAAGGCGGTGGGATCCCTCCTCAGGGCCTCGGTGGCCGTGGGCCTGTGCCCAGGGCATTTAGCATCACTGCCTGCTTTGGAAAGGCCCCTTGGCTTAGCCCAGCAGGGAGGATTAGGAAGAAAATTCCATGTTTCTCATTGCCTATTTGTAATCTCCGCTGTGTTGATAGCGGCGATTTGTTACGGTGAACAAATGGGGCTTCACGAGGCTTGTTGGGAGAGGGATGTCTGCAGGGAGGACTGTCCTGTCTCCCTCCCCAGCTCCGAAGGGTGCCCCCGACAGATCTGGGAGAGGCAGATACTAAGGGATTAGCACACAGCGCTGGAAAGGCTGCAGCCAGAGGGGAGGCTTGGCACTGCCGCCTGGATGAGAGCTCGCAACAATGGCGAGCTGCAGCCTGCCAAATCTCAACACAGCAGGCAAGGCTAGGCTCGGCTCTAGCTAAACGGGAGCCGTGTAGGACCCTCCATTTTGGAAGAGCGCTAGCAAGGTCTGGCACTTGGAATTCTTGGCATCCACAAGTGTCTTCGCTCTTTCTTATCCCCTCCTGTTCCCAGTAGATTTTGCATCCTTTACAATGGATAAATTATACATGCAGAGTTTACTCTCCTACCCGAGCTTCGAGAATACCCCAGTGCCAGCCAAGGGAGCTGGTGCATGGGGGAATAGCCAGGAATGTCTAAAATAGTCTGGCCATGTGACCGGGGGTTGGAAAAAAAAAAATTTAGGAAAAAATCCTTTCCCCCCCAGTGCTTTAAATGCAAGCTAACTTTTTTTTTGTCGTGGGAGAGAGAGTCATGAACTGGTTATCGCCGGTCACGAGCCAGCGGCTCTGGTTACCCTGCTGGCTGCAGGAGCGGCTGTGTCTGGGCCCTAGGGCAAGGCACTGGGAGCCAGATCTGGCAAGAGGATGGATGGATCCAACCTGGGCCGAGGTGGAGGAAGCTGCCGCTGCCGTAGGGAAAGCGAGAAGGCGGCGGAGCACTCCCGTCCCTCCCTCTTTGGCTGGTGCTGAATGATTAAACCCGAGGGCGGGTGTACCTGCACTTGTACATGCAGCTTGTTCTGTGTCAGTTCTTTGTAGAAAGAAAAGCCAGCCTTTAAAAGGGAGACGGCGGAGATGCAGATCCCAGTTTGGGCAGCAAACCAGCTGGGAGAAGCAGCTCACATACGTCTTCCTGCCTGGCTGCTCACTGGTCGCCTGTCCCCGCATCGCACTGCCCTTGGAGGCACCCTCTGGACCCATCCCACTGTGTCTGTTCCCAGGAAAGCCCCATCCACCAAGAGATGGGGACAAGGACAGTATTCCCAGATCTTCTGTCAGCTCCCCGAGCCCAGGGGCCATTTCTGCTCTCTGTCTCAGTGCTGGGGGGCAGAAGGGCAGCAGTATTAATGAAGATTTTAGTAACGGCTACCGGCTGGTACTACAAGCATCTGAGTCTCATTTGAATTCAGGCAACTTTAAGCTCTTTTGGCAGTATAAAAGGGCCTGAAAGTGGATTCTAGTCACATGTGCATTTGCTTTTAGACACCAGCACGGTGCCAGCATGATGTAAAGGGGCCTCCGTGAGCCGGAGAATCAGGCCCTGCATATTTTACACTCTTTTGTAGCTTGCTGTGACTCTGCTTATCTCTAACAGTTAAAAACCGAGTGCCAATGGTCTACACGCTGGATACGTATCATGCAAAACCAAATATAGCACGGCTCAAGAACACTCTTTGCATAATGTACATATGTATTTCATTTATTTTTGTAAAAATTCTGCTTAAGCATATGGAAGGGAAGGAGTGATAACACTGCCTAGAGGCAGATATAATGTGGTCAGGCAATGTGCAAGCTTCCTCACACAGCTCGAGGAATGTGCCTGAGTTTGAAGTTGTTACATGAGTCCTGGACAATTCCTTAGCACGGAGAAGCAAGTAGGTCATACAGATGATTTTATGACAGGGGTCTTCCTTCACATCAGATGGCAGAGAACCTCCAAATGCATTTCACCTGGGGCTTATGTTTTCTAACCCAGAACTATAGATGTGCAAGACTCTGGCTGAAAATAACCATGTAGATCCATATTTAGGAGCCTGCATGCATGAATTTTTCTTCAAACTTTTGGCTTGCCACATCAGTGCTGTCCTACCAGTAATTCTACAAACCCTCTGGCTTACACTGCATAGCACAACCACTATTGCCAATTGCAGAAAAAAGAAAAGGCAAGCTACCAGCAGAAAAAAATAATCACATTTAATAAAATGTAAAGCTTTGTCCTTCCTGGGTAGGGACAGCCAGACAGGACTGACCCCAATGCTCAGCTCTGAGAGATGCTGGGCTCTTGCCAGTGCTTCAAACAAGAGCTATACTTTGTTCATCTCAAAGTGTGCCTCTGTGTGGGTTGCCTTTTCCTACTTCTCTGCAGATGAAATTGTGTTCTTAAGAACCAGCGTGGCTGCTGCTAGACATTGGGGCAAACCACATCTGCTTTGACTTGTATATTCATCCCTTCTCAGCTGTAGTAGGAGCCGCCAGGACCTGACAATTTGACATTGCATCACATGTATCAGCTTCTGGGTGCTTGGCCAAAGCCAACTCCAAGCCTTCCGGGGCCCTTGGCCAAAGCTTTGTGGCCTTGCTGTGCTGTGGCTCCCAGCAAGCAGAAAAGCTGGGAGCACTAAACTGTAAACTGGCTGAACTCTTGCTTCCACTTACTGGTCTCTGCAGGATTTATCCTCAATTTTCAGGTGCAAATGACAGGCAAAAGAAACACATTAACATTAGCTAATGGGAGGAAGGCCACAGAAATGATCAGGGGGCTGGAGCACCTCTGCTATGAAGACAGGGGTTGAAGTTGTTCAGCTGGAGAAGAAAAGCCTCCAGGGAGACCTTATAGTGGTCTTCCAGTACTTTAAGGGGGCCTAGAGGAAAGATGGGGAGGAACTCTTACCAGGGAGTTGAATGAGAAGATAAGTAATAACAGGTTTCAACTGAAAGAAGGGAGAATTAGTTCAAATATTAGGACAAAATTCTTTACTCTGAGGGTAGTGAGAATGTTTAGTATCTCACCATTGGAACAACGTGCCCAGAGTAGTTGTAGGTGCCCCATCCCTGGCCAGGCTGGGATAGGGCTCTAAGCAACCTGGTCTAGTTGGAGATACCTCTGCCCATGGCAGGGTGATCTTTAAGGTCCCTTCCAACTCAAACAATTCTATGGTTCTATGTTCAAATCCATTACTGTGTGGGGCATTTTGAAGCCTGTGTGTAGAAGGCAGCTGCCTGTACTGGGGGGGAACACAGTTTAAGGGTTGATCTTCAAACCTGGTTGCACCTTGTGTGGTGAAAATGGCCAGACATAATCTTGAATTCTTGTTTAAGTTCAATGTGTTCAGGAAAATGCCAAAGCACATATTTAGCTGTAAGTGGATAATTTAATGTAATTCTGGATAATTTAGTGTAATTCAGCTAAAAGGAGTGCTTCCCTAAACAGGGATCTTTGAGAGCACACCTAAGCTAAGTTGAAATCTATTATCTTTACTTCTGAGAAGCATCAGCTGGTGCTTGAAAAACTAGAATCAGGGACTAAACAGCTTGATGCAGAAGAGGATGAAGAAATTGAGATTACAACAACACTGACACATGGTTAGTTGTGTACACAGGTGCAGGGCTAACTCACAGACATGCATTTTACCTGTGAGTTTGCGCAGATTTTAGCTAATGGGCTCTAAGAAACTGGAGGATCCTTGGGCAAGGTATTATCTTACTGGCATGCAGATACTTGCTGCTGAAGGGCTATTTTGCTGAAGGAGTTAGAAAGATTGGTCAGAGTGAGAAGAGGCTGGAGCAAAGGTGTTGTAAGTGGACAAAGAGCTGTCAGGGTATGAAATACGTAACAGAAGCAGCAGCACTGAACAACAAGATCCCTTTTTCTGTGTTGTGCTCACCATTTCTATCCTGAGACAAATCTTAATAGATTTTTTTTTTACTGGTACAAAGTGATTTGCTTAATATAGTCTTAGGCAGTTGTAACTGAGAATAAAATTAGATCTTGGTGTGCTAATTGGGATCCTGACCCAGAGGAGCAGTTAAGCATACGCTTAACGTGAAATGTGATAGCTGCTCCACCCAAGTCACTGAGGATGTGCCTAAGCTCTAGGTTAAGCATCATTTCAAGTATTTGGAGTACACACTCAGAAGACATCTAACCTCCTCCCATTTCTGCTTAGCTATGTCAAACCATCAAATATTTTCATGTTAAAATACTGTTTCGCAAGGAACTACTATAATTTTCCTACCTTTCTTTGGAGGAAAATTGCCTTCCAGATTAAGGGGTGAATTTAATTTTAGGAGAACTACAAGACTACAGATAAAGTAACCTCTCCTTTCCTGATCTTCATCCTTATAGCTCTGGATATTCTTGGTTGCTCCAGCAATGAAGAAGTTAGAGAGAGGCGTTTGTGGGAAAGCCTGTAGTTTACTGGCTGTCAGGTTGTACAAGGTCTGGATTTTGATTTAAACTATTAATCTGGAGGGAGGCAATAAAAGAGAAAAGCATATAAAGATTTACTTGCATAAAAACCTCTGAAATGTCTCCTATTTTTAGAATCCTCTGCAAATGCTTTTCATGCAAATGTGCACGCACGTATACATACGTATGTATATCTCTGTTATGTAAATCAACTCTGGCTTCTTATTCACTGTGTTAACGAGCTTTGAAAGGCTTTGGCATTTCCTTTTCTGTGACAGAATTTTTGTTTTTGAAGAAATAATTAAACCCAAGTATCATAAAGGTACCTTAAAAGAAGCCAGGTTTCAGTAACTGTATTCAAGCTAAATATGAAGTGGTTGTACAAGCTGTCCCCTGAAGTATTTCCCTGAATAATGACAAACTTTAACTTGTTAAAAGTTGATGCTGAAGTATCTGGATGAATTGATTTCTCATCCTGTGATCTAAGAGGTTTAGTTAACACTCAGGGAGCCAGGCACTTGAGGGGATGGGATGGGGGAAGTATGAGGAGTTGTTTCAATCTGCCTGCCCTGCCAAAAAGTACAAATCTGCCCAGTGGAGTCATGAGGGCATCCTGCAGTGCATGGTCACACTGAGCCTTGTGTTCTTGGTATGCCTGGTCCTGCAGACACATCTGGGCAGGCATCTCCCAGTCCTAGGGGAGAACAGCACTTGCCTTGCAGAGTGAGTCTCCTGGAATAAAAATTCTGTTCTTCATATCTCCGTATGAGCCTCCATCCTGCTGGCAGTGAGTCAGGAGATGACTACCATGGACCCCTTCAGTGCTATACCACCTTCTATAAAGTCATCAAAACCCTGAGGGAAGCCAAGAATTCCTGAAGCTGGATTGCATCCCAGAGTGTCCAGTGAGCAAAGATGTACATTACATGTATGCCTAAAATGGAAACATGAGCTGGTTCTTGCTTCTACTGCTTTAAAGGCAGCAGCCAGCAAATTCTCTTTGGGGCCCAAATGCTAGTCCCAGCGGCCAGCTCACCATACTGGCAGAGAACAGGACCCAGCCCACAAGTTCTGGAGCAGCTGTAGAACAGCAGCCACATCAGGCTGTGCACGGGAAGATATCTACAATTAAAGTGATTGGATCCCACCACAGCTGTAAGAGGACTAAACTGTGCAGCAGTTGGAAGATGTCTTGGCAAATCTGTGGTTTTTTCTGTGAGTAGGAGGATGTTTCTTAGTAGCAGCCTCTGCCCATGTCCATTGTTGACTGCTTTGTGTGACTTCCCTTTTCACTTTAAGTTGTCTGCACTGAGCGCCAAAGAAAATGAAGTGGGATTATTTTACACCCAAGTTGTATATCCTGAAGAAAGGGAGCACCCTGCTGTGCCAACTAGTAGCTTCCATACAGTGGCAATGCATAGAAAACTGACACCGACTTTGAAAAGTAAAACCCTCCAGGGAGCCACGGTGCTCCCTGGGGAAACACCATTTACTCTTCACTAACTCCATTTGTTACAGGGACATCTCTAACCCATTGTCTGAGTTTTAATGCAGTTCGGGTTGTTGCATCACACCATGCTGTCTTTAGCAGGTAAGAGCAGCAGGCTCAAAGAACTGGGTTTTGTAGGTTATAAATATTACTTGTTGGTTAAGATTAATGAAGGAGCAGTTGATGTGGAAGTGGTCAGGTAACAGGCAGAGGACTGATGCCCCTTTGCTGCAGACTGCCCTCCTGGCATACCAGGGACAGGAGGGGCTATTACCCCCAAATCTTTATTTCCACTGGGGTGTTGGCACTGAGCTCCAGCCAAAGAGTTGAAATCAAGCAGTTTCCACATTGCCTGCATTCCCTGAATATTCATTCCTCTTGCTCAAAAAGGAAAAGAAAAAAAAGTGGTAAGAATAAAGCAAGCCTCACATTTTCAGTGGCGTCTCAAGCTGAGGGGAAAGGCCGAGATAAATGGATACTTTCAAGGTCATTAGCTTGTGGAGCTGACGGTTTGTATCACCCTGCCAGAGCTTGGCTTGGAGGGGTTATAAATGTTTTTCGTCTGGAGCAGGGAGCTCATTGTTGGAGTTTGGATCCTCTGCTTGGCTGACAGTGAAAAATCCGAATTCTGGTGGAGTAGGGCCCCTCTCCCTGCCTAGGAGGTCTTTTGTCTATTCATCTGTATCAGAAAACATAGGGAATTAGATGTGCGGTTGAAGACATTGTGATGCCTTGTCTCTATGGCTGCCACACCAGGACTGCTGCCGGGCAGCTGACTCCTGACTGCCCACCAAGAGAAACACAAGGTCAAGTGCTGTTTATGCTCCAAGAAAATGACTTTAAAATGATGTCCAGTCCTCTCCAGCCCCATCAACCAGCAGCCCCATAATGTATGGAGGAAAGGGAGAGGGACCTAGTCAGAAACCCGGGGTGCGGGGCAGGGCACCACCTCTCAACCCTGGCAGGCTCCTGGCAGGGTCACCATAAGCTGAAGCAGTGGTGGGTATTTTGCAGCTCTGGCAAGTGCAGCACCATTGCAGCTGAGACCACGTGCTGATACGCAGGTGTCTTCTCCTCACCCCTGCTCCCAGGCCTGCTGAAAGTCACGGCTTTTGGCTGTGTCTTTGTTTGAGTTAATAATCTCTGCACCTGGATCTTTTCTGTGCTGCTCAGGGCCCCTAAGGGCTCCGTCATATTGTTGGTGAAACCCAGGGAGCTGGTGTGTCCCTGCCAGGCCATCTACATCTCTTCTGCCTTTTCCCATTGCCATGCCACCTAGCAGTGACGTTTGACACAGGTGCATGCAAGGGCAGACGTCCTTCAGTCTCATTGCCCTTCCTATGGCGCTGCTCTATTACACCTTGTAAGACCCAAGTTCTTGGTTTAATACTGGATCTTCTCCATTCACTCGCGCACAGAATGAGTTTGCTTGCAGCACCACTGCTGCTTCCAGCACCTGAGGCCCCATGAGTTTCAGAGGATTCAGAAATGGTGCAGAAAAATTGTCATTTGGGGTCAATGCTGCAGACTGAAATGAATAGAAAATTCCAGCTATTTGGTCCTCAGTCAGGCCAGATGTTTTATAGCCTCTGGTGGAATATCAGTAGACATATTTCACAGTGGTAAAGGTCAAAGATGGACTCTAAAATAAGTGGAGCCAACATTTTTGATGGCTTTCAGATTAGAGGAATATTTACTGTCAGATAATATCTGCCGAACAAAAACTTCTTGCTGAGGATCAAGAGAAGAATTTTAGCAGTGGCTGAGACCTCTGGGAGCCATCAGATCTCCCAGACCTCAAGCTGGCACAGAGTGTCCACAGGGATTTTGGTTTCTTCTTCCAGGGCATGAAAGGCACCCTGACAAATGGAGCCAAGCCCCTTTGCCTCTCAACTGTGTGCTGCTTAAGTGACTCCCTTGGTGATTAACAGCAGGGGTTTTTGTAGATAATTTCCAGGTCATGACACTGAAGCATGGGAAACCTGGGATCTGCAACCTCCAGGATTTCCATTGCCCGTCCTTCCCTTACCCCACCAAGATGCAGGTTTGTCTCATCCGCTGCCTCGGAAGCTGTGGGGAGATATCTTTCCAAGCCCTTTCTCCCCACTGCCTCCAGAATAGCAGAAGCCTCTAAAAGGCTGATGCTCTGTAAGGATGCCTCAGCACAGAGCATCTTAACATTTATTCTTACTTATTCACACCATGCTCTGCAGGACAGTTGGGTTATTGTGAGATTTCTCTACCAGGTATAGGTCCATTGCTACTGAATTTATCCTCAAGATAATTTTCTGTGGAAGCTCTAGTTTTTATAAAGATCCATCCCCAAGCATATATAATCTGGAGGCTGCAATAATATTTGAACATGGACAAAGCATGAATTAGCAGTGCTCTTCCTGAGATATTTCTGAAATGGCACACAGAAATACTGAGACCAGGTGTTAAATTGCTTTTAGAGGACAAAAATGGGTCAAACCTTATAGCAGAATTGCTATCCATCACATATTCTCTGCTGTCCTGTATTTCTCAGGATGACAGTGGGGAACACTAAACTCCAGGTGTCCTGAACCCCTGGAACAGTTTATCTCATGAAACATTACTGAGGCAGTGCTGTTGAGTGCGAGAGAAGTGCCTTCCTGTCTGTCATCTTCAGAAAAGTAAGTGGTCTCCATGTGTGAATCAGGCAAAAGTAAAACAACCAGCCCAGATCTAGTTGGGGGTGTCCCTGCCTATGGCAGGGGCATTGGAACTAGATGATCTTTCCAACCCTAACTATTCTATGATTCTATGTCACTGTCCTAAGAATGAGAGTTTCGGTAGCAAACAGATCCTAGGAAGTGGGAACAAAGCCCAAGGACCTGTGGGTGTTCTGGATGTGATGTTACACCATGGCCAGGGGCTGGAGGGGAGGAGGGAGAACCATGAGATCCTTTCAACATCAGGCATGTAGCACAGCTGGGGAAGGAGCTGTGCTGGGTATGGAAACCAGGGACCGAGAGGAAGGTTGTGCCTGCAGTCCAGGCAGGGCTGACTTTGGCTGAGCTGGAATGGAGGGATAGCCACAAGGCACCAGCAGGACCTCCCCTACAGACAGGCCAGCCTGAAATGTGAGGCCACTGGATGAGACCCAGATCATTTGCTGTCGCCTTGTCAGTGTCCTGGGATGACCTGGACACTGAACCACTTCAGTCTGATTTAATGGCTGGAGACCCTGTAGCTCCTCAAATAGCTTACCTTTACCTTAATCCATTTGGTTTAGCTAGCAGAACTGCCATTCTGTGGTGTTTTGTTTTTCTTTTTAATTTTGATTTTTTTTCAAGTATTAATTTCCTGCTATGGAGGATCTTCCTGAAGAATTGCCTTCAAGTCATCTGATGTTCATTGGAAAGTGAGGTTTCCCTGGGCAGCAGTGGTTAAGGGACGTGCTTGTGTTCTCTGCATATTGCCAAGGTCTGTGTCACTCTGTGCTGATGGCAGGCGGTAACGAAGCAGCCTGTGGCTGTAGTATATGGCAAATATAGGAAAGGGAAAAAGTACTCAGGGGCAGCATACCTGTGATTCCTGATTGCAGGTCCGCAGGATAGCAGAAGGCAGGTAGTGGCACGTTAACTCTGCTAGAGACCTCAGCAGAATACCCTCTGCTTCCCCATCCAGCCCAGGCTTTGGCCAGCTCCAGGCCCCCCATCACAAAAGCAACGGGGACAGGAGGGCTGAACTTCACAGGCATGGCAGAAGTCCCAGACAAGGTCTGAGAGAGAGGCCAACCGTCTCCCTGAGTGCCTGCAATACCAGAGCAGAGCTATGGGGACAGATGGATCTGACAGGGCTCCCCTCTTCCCCAGTGCTGGGGGTCACAGCCCGATGGCTCCCAGCATGTCCTTGTATGCTAAGAAGGGTGAGCTTTGGGGATGAGCATCTCCAGAGCAACGAGTAAGACAATAGCAGGAATGCAAGCTGGCCCCCACTGAGCAGGCCATAAGTCAAAACAGGCTATCACACCCAAAATCACATCAAGGGATTTGCTAGCAAAAGTGGAAAAATTATGGGGTTTTATGCTTTAAATAAACTTACCTAGAATATCATAGCAAGGTATCCAGTTAGTAAAATGCCAAAAGGTGGCCAAAAGTTTACCAAGGCAGTCAGTCAGCAATGCAAAATAATTCAGCCATTCAAAGTCCTTAGTTTTTCCCATCAGTATTTGATTAATAGGGGCTGAAATTAAGTTTTGTTTGTTTGTTTTTCTGAGATTAGCTGTTTCATTTTGAAAGAACATAAGCCCCTCAAAAAATAAATGGAAGCAACACCCAGCAAATGTCCAGGCACCCTCTGCTTTTTTGGAAGGCTTAGATGACTTCTGACTCTCTTCCTGGATGTCCTCCTGCCTCAGATGTGAAACGGGATTTTTGGGTGCATGGGGTAGCAACAGGCTCACTGCTATGCTGGACCATGGCAAGAGCATTGGCATAGTTGGGCTTTACTGACTGGTAATGAAGCAGACTGGAGATTGTGGGTCTTCCCCTTGTCCTAAAACACCATCTCAGGGAGGTGATGCCAGACTCTGATGGTTCTGATGGAAAAAAGGCTGGATGCACTGCCCATCTCAGTGAGAGGAACAGAAACTAAACTTCATGAACTTGAACAAAAGACTAATCTCTGGGAGGGGACAGGAGAGGGAAAAAGAGGAACCACAGACAATTAGTACTCTGACAGAGTAATTAATGAGGGATAATATCCAATTAAAGAGGAGGATGGGAAATTTGGGGAATGCCTGTATATATTCCAGTAAATTGCTTGTGGCTTCTCCCTGTTCCCCTCCCAAACTTTGGTGATTGTCTGAACTGGAAAGAAATGTTCAAGTGAAAAATAGTTGGTAGAAGTATTTGGAGGCCACAGGTAGATGGCTGCCTGCCCAGATGTCCTGGGAGCGCGTCCCCGCTCACACGCCTCATTGGAGATGCACGCATTGAAGGGTGTGCGAGAGGGAGCCTAAAAGGTTCTGGCAATGATTTAACTCAATTAAAGTCCGTGGGAGGGTTCAGCTTCACATCATGAGGCAAACACAGAATGAGTAACTGATATAAAACTGAAAGGCACTTTACTTGTGTCTTTTGTCTTTAGGATGGCAGGAGGTGGATAATATTCCCGTGCTGACAGGGTAAAGCTGGAGCTGAGCAGACTCTAGTAAAGCATTATGGGGTTTTGTTGTCAAAAAGGTCATCAGCAGCTTGGAAATGCAGATTTCCTTCCAGCAGGAAGCCTTTTTTATTTTTTTCCCCCTTAAAAAAAATCCAACTTTCTACCCATCTCAGCATTTCTTTAAATGGAACTGTTAGTCCTGTTGATGTGACCTAAATCAGCAATGTCCTGCATAAGAAAGAGAAATAACACACAGTCCCCAGTGCCTGAGAAACACTTCTCTGGATTGACAGAGCGAGAGTCTGTTTCCAGAGAGTCTCCTATAAAAATAGCTGGTAGCAGTTTTCAGAAGTTTGAATTGTCTGTGTGTGTGGTTTTTTGGGCTCTGGAGGGATCTGGGGGCATGAAGGTTTTGGGGATAATTTTATTTTTAAGGGAAAACTCTCAAAATATTAATTATGTCAGCAGTGTTGTTTTTCATTTAGCACCTCCTCTAAAGTGATTCCCAAAGTAGTTTGGGAAGTAAGGCTTAATTTAAGTCTTTGAACATGATGTAGGGCTGAAAGAACTCCTAAGACTTTTCTGTATCATTAGAGTTTTCTTGAAAGGCAGTTAGTCCCTTTTTCCCCTCAGTCTTCATGACTAAGTTCTCTCCCCAGTGCTGCTGTAAGGAACAGAGACCTTCACATGTCTGCATTTACAGATGGGCTCTGAACAGCGTAATCACCAAGTTCTGACTCCACTTGCTCTTGCTGTCGCTCCTTTTATCCATAAATATATATATATATACTTAATCCCTCTCAGCCCCAGTGCCTACACCCTGTGGTTATTGCATCAGGGAACATTATGGATCCTACTTTTCCTAGGGCAGGGTCCTTAGTGTGCACAAAGACACAATGCAGGGAAGATTAATATCAGCTTCTGCTTTGCCATTCCAAGCCCTTGCTAACTGTAAATAATATTTTAGCAAAGATCTTGATGCATCATGATCTATTGTGTTGCAGTGATGATGCTGCTTGTTATGTCTTTACCAATGATTTATCATCCTCTGCAATGACACAAATCACGGATGGCTCATGACACTCCAGGATGTATGATCTCTTAGTGGTGGCAGTGATGAATTCCGTGCTTAGATCATAACATTTTGAAACCTAGAATGTGGAGCTGATGCTTTGCTTTTTACTTCTAAAAGGTATCTAAAGCAATAAAATCCTTTCTTTGTTAACAATAAGTCAAGTAGCACATCTTCCCCTTCCATGACAGCTTGATACTGTTAATTTTGGCTAAGCCTTGAAGGGTTATCAGGCAACTCCAGATTACTCATTCCTTTTGCTTTTCCCCTACTACCTCCTAACCTTTAATGTCCTTCTCCTGCATTCTGGTCTCAGGGACATATTTTGAAATTCTGCTGCATGTATAATGAGTATAAAATGTTCCTCTGGGAGCTGGAGAAAGCTCAGATGTTTGGGTACAGTAGGCCCATTCCGACACAACAAGCCTACGCTCAAGCTGTGATCCCAACAGAGAAGAAAGCTTTTCAGGTCTGAGCTGCTCTCATCCAGCGAGCTACTGCCATATCAGTTCCTCTCTGAGGAAGTGGAAGTACTTGCTTTTATTTATTTTTATCCTGTGGCATCAAAACGCCCTAGGTAAGAGAGGACAGACTAGGGAGGAGGGTGTTGAAGGTTCTCACTCTTTACTGCGGTCCCTGCTGCCAAGACAATGCACATTTCTTTTAGGCAACACATGAATTCTTGTGAGAATTCAAGGTTTCTGGTTTTAGCACTGTCAAAATAGACGTGAAAGTCAAAGGCAAACAAAAAGAAGAGAAAATCCCAAACAAACCACAGAGGGCCAAATGATGAGCACCTGAGGAGCTGCTCTGGCTCTAGTCATGGAACTTTCAGGCTGTCTTTGCCTTGGGTGTGGGTGGAAACCTGGGGCTGAGACAGCTCGCTCCAGCAGCCAACACTCCTCCTGGGCTCCGACTGAAGTGAAGAGGCCCCTCCTGTCTTCAGCTCGCGTTGCTCTGCCTCTTCCCTGATGTGATGGGGAAATCAGCTGCTCCTTCCTCACTGCTCCTACCCTGGGAGGGACATGGAGAGGCAGCTGTGAAACACTGCTGGTACCCAAGGTGAGTGTCCCCCACTGCTGCTGCTTCCTAGGCAGCTGGGGCTGTAAGGCAGTGCTTGTTCCTTGTGGACTGAGGGCGTTCCAGAGGCCCGAGCCAGCCATTCTCTGTGAGGGTGATGGAGAGGGCTGTCTCGGCTCCCAGTACCTGGGAAAGAGCTGGGGCAGGTGTGGGCATCCACTTTGAAGGCTGCAGAAGACGCAGGCAGGGAAGCTGAGGCATTCTATGCCACTCAGCCTCGAAGCCTGGAGCCTCCAACGTGTCTCCTCACCACTGGATGGAGCAAAAGAGGTGGGTGAGGAGAACAGAGGAAACCTCCTGGGGTGCTGGGCTGGGCTGCCTGCCTGCCCTGGCCCCGGCTCAGGCTCGGCTTCCAGGGAAGCTGTTAATAACCCAGAGCTTGCTTTCCCCTCTGCTGGTGGGGACTGAGCCTCCTCAGGGTGCCCCCCTGCTGCTCATTGCCCAGCCTGCTGGGCCACCCGCCCCCTCCACCACAGCTGCTGCTGATGGGTGCCAGCTCTCCAGGTGCTCCACCAGCCGAGGACACCCTGCGGCCGAGAATGTCTCCTTAGCAGAGGGACTTCTATTGGTACCCAGAACATTTGCTCTTCTGAAGCATCTGGCTGTCTTAGGGAGGGATGGAGATCAGGTCCAGGATCCTTGTGAAACCCCTTGCAACTTATTCCCCTCTGCATGAGATGGACTGAGCATTCCCTGACCCCCAGAGCCACTGCTTGGGACAGCAGCAGGGCCTTGAGGTGGCCAGAGGTGCAGAGGTGATTACATGAAAAACACTGTTTGACCCCGCAACTCCAGTGCCCCTAGAAAGATTTCCTATTATTTCAGTGTAGTGATAGAGCCCAGGGAGGCAGCTCTTGCTCCTCAAAATGGATGAGGGAAGGATGTCACAGGCAACAGCAGTTCTCCAGGGCAGCTAGGGTGAGGGAGCAGGATTTAGGCACACCATCCCAAAGTGACCTCTGCTCAGGTCTGCCCAGAGGATTTAATTGCATGTCCATCTTTGCCAGATACAGCTAACATGGTTTCTTCAAAGCTGTAATGTGGTGAGACTTTATGACATTTTGCTGGTATACTGTATTATCTGATCTTAGAGATGACATTTTTTCCTGTTCCTTCAATCAAAAAAACAGAAGACCTAAGCCAGTCAATTAATGTAATAATGCATTTCAGATACTTAAGCAAGGAGCTTTTTTCCCTAAAACATAGCAAAGCAAGAACTGTAATTAGCCTGAGAGAGCCAAGCATCATGAAAAATTTTACCTCAATTTCAGCCAAGTTAGGACATCACAAAGCAAAATTTTAGAACAGAAAATCTTGGGTCATCCTGCTTGTAGTCTTCAATGCTCATAAGTGCCTGTATTTTCTGTCTTACTGAAATTCATTATATAGCATAATATCATGATACATTGCTGCAGTAGGAAATGTTGTCCCCTAAGAAGATCAAGAAACCAATGTATCGTAACATACGTTTTAGGCTATGTACTCTGAAGTGGTCAGCTTTAAAACACATAGAAGCCTTCCGGACTGCAGCCTTCCTTGTTACTAGTCTGAAATGTCCACATCCTGGAAGAGAAACATCTTCCACTGGCTTTCAAAGGTGGGAGAAACCATTTGAGATATACCTTCTCACAGTTCTTTGGTTCCCAGTACATGGCTGTGGTTGTGACCAAAATTCTTAACAATAGATATTTTACACATGCAGTATTTTATCACATATAGCATTCTGTAAATATAAATATGCATTTGAAACTTGTACCTTTTAATATGTAATGCCACAATATACTAGTCACTATTTTATGTTCTTTCTTTACAGTAAGTACATTTTCATACCTCATATTTCACCCAGTGTTTTAAACTGAAAATGTAAGAAGGACTGTGCAACTAATTGGGTGATTGAGTGTGTTGATTTGAAATATGAATAATTTGATTTGGTAAGAAATTAAAAAGGGTTAGACTGACTAAAAGCAGACAACAATTAAAAGAGAAAATCAGAAAGAGATTTGATTAATGTAAAGAAAATGAAATGTCTTCCTAAGCCAAAGCAATTGCAATAAAATAATTACAATAAAAGATATTAATGAAAGGCAATGGATATAAAATCTAGGATGATAGAATGGGTGAGAAGTGCTCCTGTAAGCCAGTGTCGCAGCAGCCAGAGTAGTTTTGTAAATGTGGAGGGTTCAGGTCTAATATTCAATATTCTCCCATGCCCTGAAGACACACCACAGCCCTACTCAGACAACACCTTGGACATGAGCTTAGTGGAAATTGAGCCGCCTTGTACTCAGTGACTGCTCTGACCACTGTGCTATTTAATAAATGGGGGTCCCTCATCCTTGATTTCATTGCAAGCCTCCTGTTTTTGAATGGGTGCTTGAATTTTTAAACTATGTTAAAAGAGCTAGCGATGGAAATTATGGGGCTGGTTTGCCTACCATGTTCTGATGTATTTCTTTCAGCTGAAAGTCTCTGGCAAAAATTACTTGGATTTGCAAATATGTTTGAGCTGCCCTGAAATATCATTTATGGAAGCACCTGGTACTTTCCAAAATATGATATGATAGCCATGATAAGAGTAATGGTAACAGCTGTTATTTTTCAGGTGACCCTACCAGTATATTTTTATTTCTTCTTTTACATAACTTTCTTTTACTGCTTCTTACTTCCTTTCCTACCTGCAGTGTATTATTTTATGTATATTTTCCTATTTATTTGTCTCTGTCCTTTCCACTGCCTTGAGTGATGGTACTCTCATGGCTTTATACAACCTAAAGTGCACAGCCCCATGGCTTCTTTTTATATTGCCTGGCCCAAATCCTTGACTCCAGTTACTCCAGTTTCCCTCAAGTGTGACACCAATGAAATCAAGTTACAATCAACACAGAGTTGTGCCACTGTGAAAAAGCAGAGCCCTTATCTATACTATGCTTTGATATATTTTTCATTTTGTAATGTCTTTCTCAGCAAATATCTTTATTTACAATTTCCTTTTTTATTTCTCTGCACTTCATTTTACAAACCTGGCTTCTTTACGTTCGGTAGCCATCACAGTGATCTATGTGATCTAGACAGATGTGCCAAGACAGGGGATTTTGAAATACTGCTATGAAAAGACTGGAAGCTTTTTGCCACACTTATATTCATTTTAGTGGTTATCACTGTAACAGTTAACAAAAGACACAAAGACATCCATACCCAAAACACATCATATGAAGATTTAATTTTTTTTTTAAATGGCACATACATTTAAATAGCTCCTACTTTTTCCATTTGGCAAGGCCATTGTTGTGGCTAATGTATGTATTTCTGAAAACAATGATACATTTCCAATAGTATCTTCCACAATTTTTTTTTCAATGAGCAATAAAGGAGGTTGAGGTGGGATGTGTTTTATCCCACCACATTATATCATTCCTCTTTTTCCTCTTTGTTGGATGGCAATCAGGAACCTTCATGCCAAGCTTGGGAAGCAACAGCATCTGGCTCCTTGGCAGATTCTGCAGGCGGTCTTGTTGCCAGCCTTTAAGCTGTGTCTGGGTCTGCTGCATGGTTTGGCTGCAGATGGGCGCTCTGGGTTGCCTTGTGCTTATGGGTGCCAGTTTTGGCTTACCTTTGATTCTGAGGACTTTACTCATTTTTATTCATTTGTGAGTAAAGACCCATCCAAATGCTTCGTGAAACCAATATCAGAGTCTACTGATATTTAAAATGAAAAGGGAAGGAGGCTCTTTCTCTTCCCCCCTCCCCTCCCCAGGATGAAACGTTATAATAGCATCTGTAATGGATCTGGATCTATCAGTATTTCCATTATAAATCAGAGGCTTAGAGTTTAGCCATGAATATTCCTCCCAGAATGATATGCAGTGCTGTCCCTGGTATCAAAACAGTGCTGAAGGCTTTTCTCAGACCACCTAGACATTCCTGCACTTGCTTTCCCTTACTTCAAGGGGGATCCTTTTGAAGAGATGATAGTTTAACATTGAGAATATGTCCCATCTGCATCACAAAAAAAAAATGCTTCTGAATGCTGAGGTTCAACATGGTTTTTGAGACATCTACAAGAATGGTGCCCAGGTCTGGAAGAGTAGCATCAAAATGGGAGTCTCAGTGGACACTGAGGGAGCTGTGGCTGAGAACACAGACCTTGTTCTTCTCCAACCTGCAGAACTTCAGAGGATGGGAGGGTGCAGCTGGGAAGCGCCGTACCCATCTCCTGCTTTGGCACCTGCCTATAGGCTCCTGCTGTGCTAGAGATCACTGCTGATGAGAGCTGGTCGGACTACACTTCTGCATGGTTTTCGGCACTCAAATACCCCCTTGGCAGCAGTTATTGCTCCTGGAGAGGGTGGGGGTAGAGTGGGACATGGGGAGGCTGTGCTCCTAATTGGAGGTGTCAGGCTGTTGACAGGGGTGAGCCAAGTGCCTCTGGCCAACCAGTGAGAATGGATACCACTCAGCACAGATGGCTGGGGGTGGTGGGGGAGCTGACCAGTTACCAAATTAAGCCCTCAAAACACAATGTGTCTCCCAGCATCTTGGAAGGAACCTTTACAGACTCTAGATCCCAGTGTCCGCACCTCCATATGCCTGGCTGGTCCAGGAATGGATGCTACCTGTCACCATGAAATGGGTGCCTTTGGGGCAGCTCGATTTCTTGGGAAGCTACATTCCCACTGAGCATGTGGAGGTTTGAAGATTTGGTCTCCCAGAGAAGTCGGGTGGGATGGGGCTGGATGGAGCAGGATTGCTTTAGAAGGTGGTTGGCACCGCATCAGAGTGGGCACTGGGTAATATAGGTGGATGGTGCCTGGGGACCAGGACACTTCCCCCACCAACAGCTGGGCCTTCTGGGTAATGCTGTGTACTGGGCGATTCTGGGCCACAGTTGTCCATGCCAATTCCCAACATGATCCTGTTTCCCTGTCTCCAAGCATCCAGCCAGGCACTGAAGACAATGCACGGTGAAACCTCTCCTAATTACAGCCGCATCCACAGACAGAAGTTGCAGTACCAATAACGACAAAGGAAAATTAAAGCAAAAAAACCCCAACACTTACTTTGTAAAGGGTATTTCTATTTTTCTCATTGCTCTACACAATTTAAAATATCACTGTATGAAATTTCATCTGTATGTATATGCTGAGGGAGTCACATCAGTGACACAGACTGTTACACAAAATCTAACTAAACATAACGCAAGATTCAAAGCAGCAATGTTCTGGTGTCCCTTGCTTCTTTTTTTAAACACATCTTTTCCATATTTAGGAAAAGGTTTCTTTTCTTTCCATATTTTTCTGCAGTCTATAGGCAGTCTCTGCACATGATGTATAACAATCTTTCTTGTACAATCTCTTCCAAGATTCATCTTTTCACAGTCCTTTGTAGCAACCTTTCTTACAAGCTTTTCAGTCTTTCTTAAATGAATCAAGGCAGGATGTCAAATATGTTAGTCTAATGGCTCTCACCTTCCTTCCCCCCTACCCTTTTTCTTGTTAGCAACATGAGGGAAAAAGTTAAATCGCAACAAAATTGTTACAGATTCTCTTTTGCAGGTTATTTGTGGAGGGTAAGTTATTTGTCTTTAAAAATGAGTGCTGTTCCTGGTTTGGTGAAAGATTTGAGCATCTGCGTATTTCCAAGGACGGGAGGAAGCTACATGCATTTGATGAAATTACTTGCCTTTTAAATTAAAGCCCATAATAAGTTTCAAATATCAGGTCTCTCTTTTGCATGTAGGTCAGATCCTTTTATTATAAGGTTCGTTTCTTTTTTAGGCTAGTAATAACACACATTACAGATCAAAATAATAACCAAATAACTAGTTAGGCTCCTTAATGTGGACTTCTCCCCTCTCCCATTTGAGAGTTCATTGGGAAATCACACACTAGTATTAAAAATACAAGCTAATATTATCTCTGAGAAAGATTCCAACATGACCAAAGACTAAGGACACAAATACCAAAACAGATTAAGTGCTGAAAAACAGGACTGGTGAATATTTATTTGAATTCCAGTTGAATTCTCATTCCATGCTGTGTCTTCTGGGTATTTCCTTAGGTAAGTGAGGGTTGACTATGTTGGAGTGGTTGGTTGCTCTTTGTAATGTCCTTATTCACATAAAACCCATGAATGTTTATGTGTTTGTGGTGGTATTTCCTTGTTTACTGTTCTCTTTGACCAGTTTCACCTACCATAGGGAAACAGAAGGGGTACTGTGTGGTTTAGGTGATCAACTCATTGCCATGAGAGGTGAATGGCAAATAGCAAACTGTCAACTCAAACAGCTCATAAATAAGGCACAAGATGAAAATACTGAATCTAAACCATTGACTTCCAGAAGCCAAAATATACCAAAAACTTAATGAATATGCTTAATGCAGTTACAGCCGGTCCATCAATCATTCACCAACAGAAGTGCTACAACCATGGCAAATAATATTTAAACACATAGTATGACTGTTACTAGCTCTGTTGTCAGTGACTCCTGTCTCAGAGAAGGGCTAGGCAGCAATCTTCTGTCCTCACTTCAGTGCATATTAGAGATGCCTGCACTGTGTATCTAGAGCCACCTCTTCCATCTCAGGTTGTTATTACGTAAGCATAGGACTTGGTTATCGCTGCTGGTGGTTTGCTGTGGATTTATACAAAATGGTTGAGAAAAGCATCTTTATTGCTGTTTCATTGTCCAGTTTCCAGTAGGCCAAGGAGCACAGCAATAAAAACTGTCATCTCACTTGGCTCCAACAGCTGAGGCCAAGGTCTGAATGAGCACAGAGGATAAATCCTGCTCTGAAAGCTTGTGGATCAGAGCTGAAGCATTTTGGAAGTGCAAGGCGAGATGTCTGCACACTGACTTCTTTCATGGTCCTGTAAAGTAAAGGGAATTATGATCTTGTAGGGGTAAGGGCTATTCCAGCAATTTTGGCATTCTCAGAAATGGTTTGAGTAGGTGGTCAAGTTTAAAAGCTATGCTCCAGGAAGGAGCACTTCTGAAGGAGACTGATCTCTGGCCTAAAAGCAGCCTTTGACCTCTTGTCCATGGGTATTTTTTTTAAGGAAGATTTGGAGAATCACAGAATAGAATCATAGAATAATTTTGACTGGAAGAGACTGGCAGGTTATCACTAGGCAATGTCCCTCAGCATTACATCTGCCTGCCTTTTAAATAACTCCAGGGGTGATGACTCAATCACTTTTCTCAGCAGCCTGCTTGACAACCCTTTCAGTGAAGAAATTTTTCCTAATATCCAATCTAAATTTCTTCTGGCACAGCTTGAGACTGTTTCTTCTTGTCCTGTCATTTGTTACTTGGGAAAGGAGACCGATGCCCACTTTGCTAGATCCTCCTTTCAGGTAACTGTAGAGAATACCAACATCTTCCTTGAGCTTCCTTTCTACCAAGCTAAATAATACCAGCTCCCTCAGCTGCTCCTCATCGGACTTGTTCTCCAGCTACTTTACTGGCTTTGTTGTCTTTCTCTGGACATGCTCCACCATCTCAATGTTTTCTCTCAGAGGCCCAAAATTGAGTGCAGTACTTAAGAACTAGTCTCTCTAGTGCTGAGTACAGAAAGCCCATGTTGGATATTTTATTCATTCTTCAAGCTGATTTGCAAGCAGTACTTTGCCCTTCTTTGAATAGTCACTTGTAGAGAATTTAAGCAGACTCCTCCCTACATATTTAGTTGGGCATATCGTTTAGTTTCCTTTCCGTGGCTTTATACCTGCAAACTTAAGGTGCTTGCCATTTGCAAATTCTCAGCTTGCCATTTGACAAATTCTCAGCTCCTCACTGGGCGGCAATGCATGCACACACAATCAGCAGCTGCTCCTTTATGTACCTGGAACAAGCAAAACTTGGAAAATCGGAAGAGCCATGTAGTGCAGCCCAATGTATGCAGAGCTGGGGTATTTGCCACACAGTAAGCCAGGTCTGTGCGCGTTTGCCTTGCAAAATATCAGAAGCTCTGTATGCCTCCTATGCTTGCCCACTCCACTTTGCTTTCTATCTAGGTCAAGGCAGCCGCACACCTCTCGAGTCTCCACTGTGCCCCCCGCTGGTCATCCTGCCTGAGAAATGGAGGGACAGGAAAAATCCTCTGCTCTGGCCCCAGTTCATGAAGCACAGAAGCCATCAGCCAAGAGCACAAAGTAAAACAGGTGAAGTAAATCTTCAGGTTTCAATAGTTGTGGGGTTTTTTCTAGAGTGTAAGTTGTCTCTCTGGTTTTTATTTTCCACAGTTTGGCAAACATTTTGCTTTTACAGCTCAGGCTTTGCTCAGTCACTGAACTGCGTATAGGCTTTACTTGACTTTTGATTTGCATGCTAAACAAGAATTGGGAAATAAAAGACTTTTAATCTGAGTTTGGACTTTCTGTGTCGGGAGTCAACAGGAGCTTTGTTGTCCACTCCTACAGGATGAGAATGGAGAGCAGACTGGTGTTAACATATGTAACTCAGTAAGTTTGTTCTTGAACTCTAAACTAGGTATGTGCTGTCCATCTGACCTCTTCCACAGCTTTGCATTCAGTCCCTGGCAAGAAAAACCCTTGTGTTACATGCAGCAGCAGCAGGATAGGGTCCAGGTTGTTTAAATCCTCAGTACTTTCTGTTTTTTCCTGACAATACCCAATTCATTGGGCCAAGATCTGAATACACATCTTCCTCGCACCATTTCACAGAAGACTTGGATCCCAAGAATAGGAGAAACCACTGCAATACAACAAGGACATATAAATATGAATGTCAAACTGCCTCGTCAATGAGATGCTTTAAAATGCAGGGAGTGCCATGATGCAGTGGGCCACAGAAACACAATGAAATGATAATGAGGACAAGCAGAGATGAAGACCACCCACTAGTAGTTTTATGACTGTGACTTGGAACGACAGTTCTCAGCGGGGCCATTGCGACTGGATGCCATTGTCATTTTTAGCACATGCTAAAGTAGCAATTGTTCACGGACATTTCAACTGTTGCCTCTGACAAACAGCAGCCAGACTATTTATGAACAACCCCCAACCCCATTCTTGTGCGTTTGGTGGTGTCTGTAGGTAGGAGAGAATGGAAGACTGCTACTTTGTTCTGACAGGTTTTCCCAGTCACTGTCTGCTACTCCTTGCATATACTTAATTGTCTAAGATAAAGAAATTATTTACTCTGGTGTCTTCCTAGCCAAATCTCCAGCATCAAACTTCTCCTTAGGCAAGCTTCTGCCCTACTCAAGCTGTGGTCTCTTTCATGCTTCATCATGTTTACACTCCTTTCCGAGAAAAAAACACCAACATCAGAATTAGAGTGTCAGAATAAACTTTTATAGGTTTTTACTCATGCCCTTAGGACAAAACCTGGGTTTTGGTGGAATGGAGAAGAGGAGGAAAGATGAAACATGAGTATATTCCTGATATATTGGTTCGGCCCTTCAGAGAGGTGCATGTGCTGGATCAGATCATCTCCTGGGTGTCCTGGTTTAGGTTGCCGCCTCTCCATCTCCAATAACTGCCAATCATTTTCTTGGCAACTCTTACCAACACCTTTCTTTCTCTAGCATAGGGCAGAGGGGGTAAAAACAATCTGTAGGAGATTTTTCTCCCACACAACTTCCACATCAGAAAAGGTTTGACTCAAAATTTAGGTAAGCAACAAGTCTTCAAAAAATAATCCAAATGCTGATCTTTTCTGTTTTGTAACTCCGCCAGAAAATTACTAAGTCATTTTCAAAAAACTACAGCCTTTTAGGTTTGCTTACTGTTTCTTAAATATCTATAGATTTCACAACACTCTACTAGCTTGTCTTATTGTATTAAGAAACTCATCCAAAAAGAAATTGATAACTAATATATTCTGAATCCTTCACTTCTCAGAGCCTGTCATAAAATGTGTGGCTGAGAGAGGCTGTTCACATTAACTTGCCACCATACCCGCTCATCACTCCCAAAGCTTTCATCATGAGTTGTCACTGAAGGGTGCCACCTTCCTAGCCAAGAAATGCCTAATTTATCCATTAGGCATTCCTTCAGCAGTCATTTAAAGTGAACATGACTGAGTTTTTTAAAAAACTTCTTATGTTTCACCAAGAAGAAAGCTATAGTATAGCTCAGAAAATAAGCACTCATGTTATTCTCAATGGTCTGTGCAGAAAAATATGTTTAATTTGCATGTACATGATGGTAGAGGAGGCCGACTCAGAGAAAGTGGTTGGAAACAGATACTTCTTTCTGGTCAGATTTATGGGACTGTAGTGCTGAGAGGTCTCCAGCATGCACCAGACCATTGCACGTCTGGGGGCTATTTCTCAGTGTTTTATAATTCTTTATAAAAAGTTGGGCATTTTGTATTCATCCTTGGAAAAGAGACAAAAAAGAAAGGAGCCAGAGAGGAAGAAGGAGGGGAAGAGGCAAACAGAATTGCACAGCTGAAGGCACAAGGAGACTCACAGCACATCCAACACATTAACCACTGCCGAGTTCAAAACTAGAGGCCTAGTTTTATATTACCAAAGCTTAGTGAGAAGACCAAAGACACCTCCCTGAGACATAACTTAGGTAACCTCTGGAGACATGAACTGGAGAGTAGCAATTTAATGATACATTTCAATAAACCTCACATAGAATTTATTTCTGGATTGTATAATTTTCTGTCCAGTCTATTTTGTCACAACAGTGCAGATATGGAGCAGGCAGCCAATTTCTCCGGCTCAGGAAGCTTCTTATCAAAATCTTCATGAGACTGACAGTCACAAAATATGTAGCAGGAAGCTTAGTTGAAGCTGGAGCTCCTGGAGCAGCTTGCAGGCAGGTGGTGACTGTGGCTCTGCAAGAGAGGTGTAATCTGCCTCTGTGTATCTACGGTATAGCTCCTGTGCTGAGCCAACAGCTTAGGACTCTCTTGAGCCACAGACTGCCCATGTGATCCAGAATTCTGCTTCTGGAGGTGAGCAAGCCAAAAACACTTGCACCATGAAGCAATGCAGACCAGCTTCATGCCAAATGCAATCCCATCCCAGAAGGAGAGGGGCTTCTGGACATCAGATACTGTCCCAGAGAGTCATAGAGTGCATTGAGTTGGAAAGAAGGTTCAAAGAGCATCTAGTCTAACCCTCCTTCAGTAAGCAGGGACATCTTGCACTAGATCAGGTTGCTCAGAACCTCATCAAGCCTAGCCTTGAATGTCTCCAGGGAAGGGCCTCCATGACCTCTCTGGGTAACCTGTTTCAGTGTCTCACCATGCTTGTGGTGGAGAACTTCTTTCTTATGTCTAATCTAAACCTATCCTGCTCTAGTATAGAGCCACCGATCTTAATCCTTTTGCTTCCTGTCCTTGAAAACAGTATCCCCCGGGCCTTCTTATAGGCCACTATAAAGGTAGGCCACTGTATGGTCTCCCAAGATTCTTTTCTTCCACAGGCTGAATAGTGACAACTGTCTCAGCTTGTCCTTGTAGGAGAAGTGCTCCAACCTCCTGATCATCTTCATGCCCCTCTTCTGGACCCTCTCTAACAGGCAGCACCTCCTTGTCATCTTAGCTTTCCAGATATAAAGCCACTGCATCTACAACAGCTGTAGAACTGATTGAGAATAGCACAGGAAAATGGAATTTCCCCCAACTCTTGGTTCTTGAAGTCACCATGCCTTGTACCACCCCATGACTTCTTTGAAATTTTAATCAACTAAAACTGGTTTGCAGTGGAAATACAATGCAGATATACAGCAGTGGTCTTTCATACCTTATGGGTTATTTGCTGTTGCATAGAAACTAAAAGACTCACCTCACAGAAAGTTCAGCAGAAAACACTTGGCAATAGTATTGACATTCTTTGCCAGGCATGAATCCGCAGACTGATGTTTCCAGATCTCAAAGCCTCCGCTTCCTTTTCTGCCTGATTAGTTAAAAGCTTCTCTGTGGTGATAGTCGAAGTGGGATCTCAGAAACTCACAAACATGCATCAAGGACATGCAAAAAGATCTTGTGTTGTGGGCTCTCTGGTATTCCCATTCAGGATACACATTGGCAAAGTGGCATGTCCAACAGTGTGTGTGGGAAAATTTCTCTTAGAAGTGGGAAAGGAATTCAGTGCCTTTGACTCAAAGTTCTCTGCCTTAGCTCTTGCCCCTTCTTCCTCTTCATCCTTCCTTTTCCCTGAATATCCACTCCTCTTAAGGCCTCAGCATATTGATTCAATAGGCCTTATCATATGAAAAAGAGGACACTTGTGTTTGGAAAACATTGTATGTTTCAATTCAGCATAGCTGTGAGAACAGGCAACAAGAAATGGGATTACAAAGTCAGGCAAGTTCGCACATGTTAATGTCCAAAGAGAGTTGCTCTCCTTTGTTACTGTGTGCTCCACTCATCTGTGCAGCTGTGCATCTGGCCTTTTGTTTCTCTACCTATTCTCACAGGTGACTGTTGTAATGAGGAATGACAGAGCTGAGGATCTGATGAGCAGAAGTCTCTTGGATGCAGTGTGGGATTCGCATGAATAAGGCACTTGAAGCATGGGGAGTTTGGAAAGATATTCAAAGACATATTAATGCATAAATATGAGCAGCAACATTATCATGCCTCAGCTCTGCTTTCCAGTAGATCTCTGTATGAATTCAGCCTTGGGTTGGATCCTCTAGAAAAACTCTCCTGTTCTTTCTGTGTACATCCAGTTAAATGTGGTGGAGCCTACATGGTAGCTCTGTTTGAGCAGCCCATTCACCAGTGTATAGCTGGTCTCTCCTCTGGACTGCGCCAAGCTCCTCTGTCTTCTGTACAGCTTGTTCTCTGTGCCAAGCACAGACCAAGTGACCTAGCACAGTATTTTTCAAACTCTGCAGCTGATTTCTAAATGGTGGATTTGATACTTTGTAGGGGAGATTGCAGCGTGGCTGCCAAGGGATGTTTATTTTTGTGTTCTTGCCTAATCATTGTCACAGATGATTCAGCAAGAGCAGAACCACCACCCTGCCTGAAAAAAAAAATCTGCCAGGGTTTGCTCTCATTCTATTTGGAGCAGAAATTAACAAAAAATATATAAAAAGCCATCCTTGTGCTCCCAGAGTGTACTTTTCTGGCTGTTGAGGGAGGAATATTGAGCTAAAATTGGAGAAACTGCACAGGTAGAAACATTATTAACATAATTAATGGCTTATGTAAACCAGGAATAATGGTGTCTGGGGAATGTTTTCCTGTCTGCAAAAACCCAGAGACCTAACAGGTACCTGCGATTCCATGTCTTGATATTATTTAGCCAATTTTCTCCTGCCACAAGGAGGTCAATGGTTATGTACCTTCTGTGTTGGACACTGTTGAGCCTTGTTTACTGTCATTAGAAGGTCCCAGGAGAAAGCTGGTGAATTTTTGGCTGTTTGTGGCAGAGAGCTACAGCTGCAGAGCAGTTGTTGTCATAACACCTATTCATCATTATCTCTCTCACCATGAATCACCTCCTGATAACCAACCCCTCTTTGTTTACATCCATCACATCTAGAAAACCAGCACTGGCTTCTATGAATCACAGCCCTACCTGGGAAAACTCTGGATTCTTTTGTGCAAGCATTTCTTCCCCAAACCCAGAAAATTCTCCAAGTCTCCCTGCTGAGAGAACAGGGACAGCTTTTCAAATGTTTTGTTCCCTTCCACTTAAAATTCAACCAGAGTATCTAAATTAGGAATGCTGCTACATTCCAGCTCAGAAAGCTGCAGTGCTCCGTTACAAAGAGGGGCTCCTTCTCCTCCTTGACATCCAGAAACCAGTCCTTCTGAATCGTCTGGTCCATTTGCCTAGGTGGAAAGCTCGGTAGGGGGCCTGTGTTGTACCCTTCCTCCTATGTCTGGTACAGCCTGAAGCACCATGCCAGCAATGCACTAATACACAAGAATAATCAGCTCATCAAATCAGCTTCATTAGTCGGAGCTGGAGAGCACAGCTCCACTGCCCAGCCCCGCAGACACGCAGCCTGCCTCACTGCTCCATCTGCTGCAGCCGAGCAGGAGGGGTCTGCCCATTCGGCTGTTCATGCAGAAGTGCAAAAGCCCGGGACAATGGGGGTACTTCCAGCATGTGCCATCCTCCTGCCTGACACATGTCACCAGGGGACTGCAGCTCCTCCCCTGTCTCTCATATGTAAGACCAAATCCAACTCTGCAGAGACAGCCATGAAGACACTAGAGCGAGGTTTTTGGCCACTAGTATTTCCTTGGGTTTTTTTTCAGGGGAGAGGAGAGGAGCCTGGTCCAAAAGATCCTGCCTTACATCTCTCACATGCCTTACATGGGCTCCTAGAGGCTGCCCCGTGCTGCTGGCTGGTGACTGTCAGTGTAGACTCACTATGAAAGGGGGGAGGGCAGAGGCTGCTGGAAGATGGCTTGTCCCCACAGCAAGATCAAGGTTTTACAGTGCCTGTACTTACATAGCAGAGGAGTGGGACACCAGCAGGTCACGAGTTTCACAGAGTTGTTCGTTGCCTGGAATTTCTGAGAGAGAGTATTTATGGATAGCTCTGGAGTTATTTTTAAGGGAATGGCTCTGTAACTAAGCACTTCAGTAAAAAAGAAAAAAAGAGGCTACCATGTAGATGCAAAGGCAGGTGAAGAGGGCTTTGCTTGAGTGTGCCCAGCTTAGGAATGGATGTGTGCAAGTACCTGTGGGTGCTTGCAATGAAAACCCCTTGAGTCAGTTATCTTCACAAATGCTCTTCCCCAAACAATGATTAAACACGTGTATAAATCTCTCAGTCTTTGGTATTGCCAAGGGTCTGTGCAGAAGTATCTGTTGCTTACACTTAAGTTCTCTCTTTCTCTCTCTGTGTATTTTTAGCATGGATGGAGATACAGACTCAGAAAATGTAATGACATGTGACATGCAGGATTCATATGTATCTAGGCAGTATGGGAATGTACCATGTAGGAGGAGATGTAACATACTGCTTGGCTTCTAATACCCATTACTTAGGCATAATAAGGCGTATTATGGAAGCAGATAAGGGGGCTCCCCATTGTGCCTAAGCATTAGAAGACATATGTTTATCCCGAACCTGTATTTTCCCTTTGCTTTATGTCATTATGTTGAAGTCAATTGATGCAATATTGACTGAAGATTTACATTGGCTTGTCAGAAATGCTCTATGTGTTTGTCTTTAGCATATGATCAGTTTTCACAAGAAAACAATGATCAAATTAATTCCACTTCTCCCATGCCATTAATAAGTATCTGCTAATGAGTACAATTGGATACCAATGCAATGCTATGGTAAGTAATCTCCTGTTCAAGAGAGTCAAAAGGCAATTTTCTGTCCTGGAGTTACCTTTGTAATTCTAACAAGATAAGACCGAGAAATTTTTCCTTGTAAGTGGTTCTAACTAAATGTTTGTGGGGTTTTTTTGTTGCTCTTTGGTTTTTGTTTGTTTGTTTGTTTTAAATAAAATGTTTAAGGAAGCCTCTTCCTTAAATAGCCATGTTTAAGTACCTCTGCTGCTGTGAGGAAATATCTCAAACAGAAGGGACCACCCTCTTCCCTACCTTGTTTTCACCTTTTAACAGGAGTTGTACCCTGCACACTGATACAAAAAAGGGCTAGCAAAGAATCCTAATATCATAGTTCAAGCAAAAGTGCTTATTTTCCTAACCAAGGTTTGCATTGCATTGTAAAGATAGACACTGGAATGGCTGACAGCTTTAACAAGAAAACTGTGACTGCAATCCTAGTGCAAACCATACATCTTGTGAGATCAAGTGGAATGCTCTGTACAGATGCCAAAAAGAGCTGAATTTTTAAAGCCTGTTTTTTTATTAGTAGTTAATGGTATATATTTAGCACTGAAAAGATCATTTGACAGCACATCAGTTTTGCCAGATATGTGAGTAAAAGAAAACTCAGAAAAACACATTTGTGTGGGGTCTTTTTAATTTGTAATTTTAGGAGGAGCCAACCTACTGGATGTGAACTCTGCTGAACTAGAGGGAAAGACTGCCATTGATTTCCATGGACTTTAGATCAACCATAAGGAGAGGAAGCAAAATGCATGATAGGATGTTTCCTTGGTTATTTGCCTGTCCTTTTAAATGCTATATGTGACATTTTAAAGTTCAGGTGTTAAAAAAGGAATGATGGCTTCATGAAGGGTTTGTCAGTGAACTGCAGAGTTTAGAAGGCTGTTAAAAATATGAATATAAATGTCTCTGTGCATACACACTACAGGGACAGAATTTAATTTAGCTGGAGCTGGTGGTACCTGACACTTTCTGCTACGAGAGCCTGTTTTCAGTTTTCTATAACTTTGCCAAGTTTTAACCATTCAGTGTCTACCTCACACTGAATATTTTGCATCTCTTGATTCCACCAGCAAGGTGATGAAAAGCTACCCAGTATTGCAGAATGGAGAAAGCAATTGGGGGATCTGGCCACACAGAAGTGAGAGTAAGTAACAGCAAGAGATGCATGTGGGTGGACAAAGGAGGGGACAAAGAGAAATGGAAGGTAAATCAGATGGGGGCAGCCAGACATGAATGTGATGGGGTGAGGTGAAGGGCTAGGCCAGCAGGAGAGACAGCCTGGGAGAGAAACAAAGAAAGGGTAAAGAATAAAAGACCCCCAAAGCAATCTGAGCAGTAAATCCTTGAATCATGTATTCATTTTCTTGCTTTGTTTTGTTATTTTTTTCCCCAGGCTAAAGAAAATGATTTATGCAGCATCAAGCATAAGGGGGCCCCATTCTCCACTGGCTGGTAAGCATTGCTGTGAGGAACACAACGACAGCAACAGCAAAGACAGGAGAAGATGCCTGTTGTCATTTCAAAAGCCCTGGGAATGACTCATTGGTCAGACTGCTCCCAAGAAGAAGAGCTGCTTACTGCAACTGTTTGCTTTCTTTTCCCATTGAGGCTGCAGTTTTTATATTAATTTTCCAAGCACTAGGAAGAGGCTGAAGGACCTCAGAAGAAAGCAGAATTGCTGAGAGGTTACTCGTCTCAGGGCAAACACAGGTGAAATGAACAAAGATGCACAGTGAGGAGGGAGACAAAGCACATATGAAGAAAGAGTACAAGTGTGGAGATGCAAAGAGGTGAGGAATCACCAGAAAAGAAGCAAAAAGCCAGATAAAAGAATATCTCAGCATTTGTACCTGTAGTCCAAAGTATATGTATGTTCCTGATGCAAGCATTTCTTCCCAGAGGTGTTTTGTCTCTTAAGTACAGAGATGGGTGCAGTGTTATTAGGAAGGACAGTTGGAGACATAGATGGCTAGTGGTGTCGATATTTCAGAGGAGGTACCTCTGTACAAACTGCTAGAAGAAATGCTTGAGGAAAATCCTGATTCCAGTGTGCTCTCACTCTCTTGACTGGTAGTTGAAAGCTGTGTTTCCAGGAAAGCAGTGCACATTTTCTTGACCACTGATGACAAGAACAAAGCCAGACCCATCTGGAGCAAGGTGAAAGTTTCTCATGCTTAGGTCCACCAGCATGATGCATATCACATCAGTTTTGTAGAGCTGTTTACAGGAGGTCTTGCTAATATGCACTCTTTCTCAAGCAGCCTGTGTCTGCATGTGTCCCTGATATGCAGATTAATGATAAGATTATGCTTGTGGTTGCTGCCTTGTTGCACTGCTGCTGGGAAACAGCATGTAGGCAAGGAGGTGTCCCTCATGCTCTAAAGGCATGTACCCATTGCAAGCATTTGTATAAGGGAGGTTATTTTGGAAGTGAAAGAAATCACACGATTCCGGCATAAATGTTTCCAGGAGATGTTTCTCTTCCTGCATCTGTTCTGAAGGGAAAAAGAAAAGGGGAAAGGTAGAGTGAGGCTTCCAGCTAGTACTGTTAGCTTTGGCAAATGAATTCTCCAGAAAAAGCAGCCTTCTTCTCACAGCATGAATTTGCACGAAGGGTGCACCAAGTTCCTGGACAGGTCCCTGTTTATGGCTGCCTGGCAACAAATTAGGGTAAAAAAGGAGAATCACTTAAAATATGCTGTGCTGGGTGTGTCAGTAAACAGGTTGTTTGGAGTCTTGGCTAATAATTTTCTCAGAGAAAATGATATTGTCTCTGTGCATGGTCAGCAGAGGAAAAACTTTGCTTTGCACTGTTTCTCCCTGTTCAAGAACTACCCAGACACATTTGCTAAAAATTCAGTGGATCTTAGAGTGTGAGGCTTTTGCAAATGGCTGCAGAAGTTCTTCTGTGGCTAATTTACCCACGTGAATACATATTTCCTAGCAATGACTCCGTTCCCCTGATGGATGCAGGAGTCTGTGGCATTTAGGCTGCTTTACGTGACAGGACCCTAAGTGACATCCAAGAGAAGAGAAGATACAGATGTCTGTCTGAAGTGGAAGAAGGAGGTTGGTCAGGATGACTGCTGTGGTTTAAACACCCCTCAGTTATGAGGAGGTCATGGCTTCTTCTTCTTGTCTCACTTGTCACCACCACCTCAGAAAGTAAATGAGGTCCATAGCACCAGCAGAGGGAATCGGTAGTTTTTATTCACTAAAATATGCATTGTGGTTTGGTATTTTTAAAAAAAAAGCTGTAGTCACACAGCTGTAGTCTGGACTCCCACGTTTCAGCTGTTCCCTCTGTCCACAGGCAGAAGTAATGCGTCACTTTCTGAATTGTCTCTTTTTAAAAAAAACCATAGATCAGTTAATCAACAGCAGCAGTAACACTGCTGAGCGGGAACGGCCCGTTTAGCCAGGAGAGACAGCATCCACAGCAGGTAACAGCCATGAAGCTCAGTGTTGTTTTCAGCCCCCTCCAGCCCTGGAGGGAGCCTGGGCCCATCTGACCCTGTGGTTCACAGCACCCAGGTCCACCCAGATGCTGAATAAGGCTGATTCTGTTAAAATTTGAGTCTCAAAACATGGCAAGCTCAAGCAGGCTGCATTAGGCCCCTGAAGCCACAGCCCAGCTACAGACGGGGCAGGAAAATGCTGCGTTTCCCCATCAAGACGCACAGGATTTCCTGCAGCAGGTCAAGAAAACATACCTTCCCATTGTCCCCACTGTGTCACGGGGAGTCCTTGTACTCCACTGGGGACAATGTCAGTTCCTACCCTGGCAACCAAGGAAAACAAGAAAGGTTGTTTGGCATTTTACGCAGAGCTGCCGCCTGCCTCTGTCACCAGAAAGGCCCGGCACTGGGAGAGACGCTGCTCCTCGTGGCTGCTAATGAACGTCTCTCGCCAGCCGTTGGTTGGCCGCTGAGGTGGAAAATCCGTGGCAGCCGAAGGAGAAAAAGCTGCATTTAAGACAAACGAATGTCTGGGGGGGAGGTGGGGAAGAGTGTACACCAGCCAGCACTTCCATCTCAAAGGGCAGTGCTGACTCCTGCCCTTGGTCTGTCAGCAGTGATGAGCAAGCCACAGCGTGGTAGGGCAGTGGCAAGGTGGACAGGTAGCCAAGATGGGCAGGTGAGGGACATTTTGGGACATTAGACCCAGCTGTGATTGGAGTCTGACAATGAGGTCGTGGTGGAAGGCCACCACACCACCCCACAGCATGCCCAGGGCCAGGCTTGGTGACCACCTCTCCATCAACCCTAGGTTAACTCCAGAGTGGACTTTGTTTTATCCCTGTTCTGATATTCAGTGTATTTGCTGTTATTGTTACATCTTCTCTCTCTAGAATAACTTTAACATTAAAAGAATAGTCATAGTGATGAAACTGCAGTCTTACATTCTGGCAAAGCTTGGGGACCAAATCTTTTAATGGGTGTTGAATGCACAGGTATGCAGGATGCCAAGATGTAGCACAGCCTGCACGAGCACACATCTGCCAAGAACTCTGACTTTAGGCCACATCAGCATGGGCTGGATCCTGACCTGCTTTGAAATCCCAGGAATTCTCAGCTCTGGTACTGGTGAGGAGCTGGCATACCTCCAGCATTAAGGACACTGTTCACTTCATGCAAAGGTTTCATGAACCCTCATTTGCTTTTTGATGTAACACCAAACCAGCAAGTGCAGGATGGGACACAGCACATGGAAGGCAGTGGCAAAGGCTATGAGAAACTGGGTGTTTTGATACCACTTAAAGCAAAGAATTTCTCACTCAGATCCTTTAAAATAAGGTAAACTCAAAATACACAAAGAAGAAGTGTAAGTCAGCTTATTGTTAACAGCAACACATGGAGATGTTTTTGGTTTTTTACTGATAGCAAGAGAATCTCTGAAAAGTTTACTTGAATAAAAGAATATCATACTCTTAAGTGCTGAAAAAACACACAATCGGTGCATATGAACATTACCTCTGAACTCAAGAAATGATGTTTGAGTTTCTGGCTAAAATAGAGATTTTTTCCCTCCAGTCTTCAAAAGTCAGTCTGTTCTATGCTGCAGTGCTTCCTAGAATACCAGATTAATTTTTTGAAGAATGCAGGTTGTTTAAGGCCTGTTGATAAATGCAAAGGTAAAAATAGTTAAAATATATCCTTAGAGACAAAAGTGCATATAGGTCACACATCTAAGCTTCAAAAATGCACCACTAAATCAGGTGCAGCCCCACACTGCCATGAAGTGGTGCCATGACCAGAGCCAAAGTCAGGGAGCCAGAGTTTGAGCCAGAGCCTGGCAAGGTTTATGGAGTGTATTGTGTATAAGGCTGCCCACTTAAGGAAAGGGAAAAAGGACACAAATAAAAAGATTTCAAACATATTTTACTGTTAGGGGAAAAAAAATAGTTGAAGGGTGTTTGTCCAGGAAGGGGGAACATGTGTCTTTAAATTTATCATAGATAAATGGGCAGAGGGAATAGCAGCCAAGATTTCCTTGTCTGGCATCTGTGGTTAAGACCTATTTGTCAAATGGGGTATGCTCAGAATAAAGAAAATCAACTCGCCCTTCCTTTTTTAATTTGACTTAATTAGCTGTAATTCTCCTTACTGAAATAAAGGCATTTCCCATTGCAGGACACATTTATGTGCTCTTACTTTTGCTAACATGAATTCATAGCTGTGCATGCAGGGAAAAGCAAAAGCTGAACAAATGTGCTGCAAAAACAAGATGCTCCACTACACTCACCTCCTTCCTTGGGAGAAGAGGACAGAACAAACAACACGTGGCAGATGTTAGCCACACAGTTCAGTGCCCTACTGGGAGGCATGCAAATACTATCGTGATAAGCAGCCTGGGAGAAGCTACATAGGAAGAAAAAAGGGCACTTGTTGTATGTATGTCAGGTTTGCCCCTCCATAGTTAGGAGGAGGCATGCACTCATAGCACGGCACGGAGAACATAACGCAATTATAATTGGGTGCAATATGTTCACAGCATTTAAAAAAATGTTGTCTTAAAAAACTGTGTGCCACGTTCAGATGGCTTAAATTCCCCATGAGCCCCTGTGCTTGCTGCTTCCTACTGGCTGCTTCTGGTCCTTCAGTGGTGCCCAGCCAAGAGGAAACTTCAGGGCACAGATGGAGTTCAGGCTAGACAGTCCATAACCTTCACTGGATCCCGCTGGCATCCTGTGGTGCGAAACCTGTATCCCAGAATTACTTGGAGCTGTTCTGCTCCCAAACCTGATGAGCACACTTGCCTAAAATAGGTGCTTGCAAAGGTGTGGCGAGGCCAGCCTGGGGCTTGCAACATTGCTGAGGGGGGACTGTGAGCCTCAGAATATCCTTGTAATTTGTCTGTAGTACTAAACTTTAAATAACTGCCTTCCTCTTTCACTCCTTTCTACCTCAGTGAAGAAATGCGACATGCACTGTGTAAAGGGACTGTCACCAGCTGTTAATAAGAAAGCAGCTTTAGCTTCCCTCCGCTTCTCTTGTTCACACATAGACACTGTTGGAAATCAGTGAAAACGGGTGTAGCCCCTCTGCTACCGCTACTGCCACCTCCCACAAAGAGAACAAGTGAGAAAGGGAAGAGGAAAGGTTGAAGAAACGGGCTGACCTACTTAGGTACTGCGAAGGACGAGCATGCGGGCTCCGAGTGCTGGGATGGCTGTGCGCGTTTGTTCTGGGCACCTACTGTTACCCTGGCATCCCTCCAAACAAATGGCTTTTACACCCAATTCCAAAACAGCTCCTTCCTCCTCCTCTTCAAAATATGCCCTCCCCACCGTGCACGCTCTCCCTGTGATCCTTGCTGCCTTGGTTTCAAAACGGCCCCATCCCCAAGCAGGCAGCCAGCCCCTGTCTTCTCACCCACCTGTTAATACCTGGCCTCCTGTTTGTCACACGGCTCTGGGCTCTGGACCAGGATCCCCCTCCTGCTCCTGTGCCTCAGCCACTGCTTCCGGCATGGGCCACCTGTCCCTCCTGTCTCAGCTGAGAAAGGACAGGACCTAACTGCAGGGTAGGTGGCTGTCAACAAGCGGACCTGGCTTGCAGGGAGTGCTTTCCAGAAGAAGAAAGGAGTTGGGAAGCAGGTCTCCTTGCTCTCCAGAGCCCTGACTCAGACCCCTTCCCGTGTGCCACACGCCACCCCCTCCCTTCCGCTGGCTCCGAGCCCCTGAGTGGCATCACTCGAACCCTGTGAGTTAGCCAGCCTGAAAATTATACCCACTGGGATCTGGCCAGTTCGCAAAGCCTAATATCAGCCATTGCAAGGTGGGATCAACGCATTCAGGCGACACAAAGATTGTATTATAAGCCCTTTTGGATTTAGATGGCAAATGATCCTTTTGCTCTTCAGACAGTATTTCTGGCAATTCAGAACAGTTACAATTGCTCGTCAGAACAACCAAAAGTGCTTCCCTGGCAGCACGGCAGATCTTACTGAGAGACTGGAAGAACCTTCTTTGGTTTCTATATAAATCCCACTGATGACTCATATAGGACTCAGAAATTGTCCTAGTTAGAGATAAATGGGAAGATACACTGCAGATCTGGAGAGTGAAGCCTTATTCACAGAGTTGGAACCAGGATCAGAAGGCAAACTTTCCCAAAGTTTGGAGTCTTAGGGAGACAAAGAGAGGTTTGGTTGCTTTTTTCAAGCAAGTATCCAGCATTTCTTCTTTCTCTTTTCCTTCTCACTTCCCTACTGGCCGGGTTCTAGAATCTGAAGAGTCTCATAGTTCCTTTTGTCTACTCCATCCATCACCTTCTGTCTTGCTTCACACAACTGATGTCTCAGAGGCAATTTGAAGAGTATCCACCAAGTTCCACAATGCCAGGTCTGTTTCTTTCCTTCACCAAAGGCTACATAATGATGTTAAACACAGTAAGGGTGGCAAAATCAAGAGTTGAGAAGCTAGAAAAGGCCACTTCTAAGCTGGCTTGTGGTGTTTGGCCCCTCCTTGTGTGTGCACTTTGTATCAGTCTTTAATTACATGAGCATAGTCCTGCACTGTTTGCCCCACAGAACCCCTGCCTCATCCAGCTCTTGGAGCAGGTGGTGCTTGCTTAATGAGCAGTTATTTATATTGGGTCTGTGCTAAGTGCAAGACCCTGTGCCTTGTTCACTAAACAATCTTCAGACCCTGGGAGCAATTCACTTTCCTGGAGGCTCTTCAAATGTAATTACCACCCTTGTACTGCAGGGCTTCATTTTCACATCACCTTTTGGAGATGAGGAAGTGGAATTATTCCTGTTTATAGTTGGGGGATGAGAAGGACCCAATTCTTTGGGGTCATTCCTGTAGGGCTCCTGATCTTTCTGTGCTCCACACTCAGGCTCACACCTGCACATGGGAGCTCAGGACTCCAGGGAGGTTGTGGATGCTCCCTCCCTGTAAGTGTTTAAGGTCAGGCTGGATGAGACATTGAGCAACCTGGTCTAGTGGGAGATGTCCCTGCCCATGGCAGGGGGGTTGGAAGTAGTTGATCTTTAAGGTCCCTGCCAACCCAAACCATTCTATGGTTTTATGATTCTATGACTTCTACACAAAAGACTCTGGCAGTCAGTCTTAAAATTCATGGTGGAAAATCTGCTATCTATGATTTCCCTTATATCATGTTAGACCCTTCTGTGATTTCCTTTGTATACAAATATTTGCCAGAAATAACAGTGGCAAAGACATCCTCTCAGCCAAACTTTTACAGCTAGTTATCCAAGACAGCTAATTCAAAAATATTAATCTCTCAAGGAGTAATTTTGTATACCCTTCAGTTATTTGTAGATTCAAAAGGACTTTCACATTTTTATTTGATATACATACATTAGCCCTCTTCTTTCCAAACTGAACTAAAAAATGCACTATTTCCACATCATTAAAATTGTTGGCATCCCCTCCCCCACTAATGGGTTGATGCCAATTCCTTTTGCTTCTGTTATATTAACCAAACCATTCTTGACCTTCTCAGTCTGTTTTCTGCCTGCTCTTTGAACCTACTTTGTTTTTGCTTGAACCTGTTAAGTTATAATGCCTCTTGTTTGGTCTCCCTTGCAAGTTTTATTCCCTAAGACATGGCTTTTGTTTGCCTTACAAGCAGAATGAGCTGTCATACTGTCCTTTTTCTTAATTGTGAAATCTTGGCCTCTTGACCGTATAGTGACCTGAGTATTCTTACACACCTATTTCAATGTCTTTGCAAATTTTTATTTCTAGTTTCCCTCACATTTCATTACCCTTAAGGTATTAATCATTTTCAAGTGTCAAGTATATATGTACTACTGGAAGCACCGTCTTTGGCATAGTGAATGCAATCAGGTCATGATAAAGTTCCCTAAGCAGCCATTAACTTCCAGTCCATTGTTTATTTGATCTTCACACACCATAAAGATGTCCAAGCTGAAGTTTCCTCATGATGGCTGCCACGTCTTGTATCAGAGCAGTCTCATCTACAGTGCTCTTCTGTGAACATATTTCTCCAAATTAGAAATCTTCCATAACAATAGAGTTGTCCTTTCCAGATGCTTTCCAGAAAATCACTAAGAAATGCACTCTGCTGGTCATAGTTGATCTGTGCTGCTCTCTTCATGCTTTGGCCTGTTCTTTCTCCTTCTGTCTAAAAGATTTATGCCACAGCCTCTCTGCTCCCTAGTCTTGCCTTCTAGTTTCCTTTGCCTTCTAGACCTCAAACTCATTCAGCCCAGGCACCTCACCTTGCTAGATCAGTCTCTCCACGACAACTTACACTCAGATTTATGGTCTACACCTTTCCTCTCATAATGCCCAATGGGCCTAGTTAAGCTTTCCTGAGCTTTGTCTCCAGTTCTGATGCTACTCTCTGTGTCCTTTTACTTCTTGTCCCAGGCCATCTTCTATAGCTGCTTAATTTCCACAGTTGTCCTACTTTCTTGGTTCTGTTCTCCACTCCTGGATCATCTCCCATGACCCATTCTGGTCTGACCCTGTCCCAGCTCCACAAACAATGCTGTTGTCTGCCCAGAGTTCCTCTCCTATGCTTGTCCTCTTCAGTACTTCCCAGCTCCCATTCCCAGCCTATGTGTTCAACCAACCTCAACCTCAGCTGAACTTGCTCTCCTAGCTCTGGTGTACACTGATGCCTTATCGCAGCCTTTCCATCCTTTTTCCTATCCTCATTCCAGGTTCTCCCTTCTTTGAATTTAAAGCCTCAAGCTTAAACAGCCACTACCAGTAGGGTCACTGGGGCAATAAGTTGGCAGTGCAGAAAGTACTCTTATTTTTGTGATCTGCAGTCCTGATTCCCTGGTCTTCTGCATCAGAGACTTGGACAGAGCCTTTGTCCACCCTCTAGAAGCCTATCAGGGTGGCAACATGATGAATGTTCACCAACAAGAGTTTGGATATGTTTGCAGGTCCACCAGTAAAACTATAGCCTGAAGGTATCCTACAGATATAGGTCTGTACACTACAGATATGGTCCCTCTCCTCAGTGCTGACTCTAACTCAGCAGGGAAAGGCTGGCTTCCCTCCTGCAGCACCAGCCTCAGCCATGCTCTGTCATTTCACAAAGAGGTTCCTGTTCTGTCTCTATTGTCTCTTGGAGTTAATGAAGAGATGGAACATACTCCATGACAAAGGCATTTGTAGAGGCTTTATCTGTTACCATTTACAGAACCTCCAGTGAGCAACTACGATGTAAGATTTTTTTTTTTAACCCCAGAAGACAAACTGTCCAAATTAGATGAATTTTCAGAAAGATGTTATGGGGCTCACCCCTGGAGTGAAGGCCAAACCCTTGCCAGATTTAAAGCCCTGCTTCAGAGCATGGGAATGCTACAATGGTTCTAAGAAAAAAATGCCAGAACATTTACATTTTGGCAAACCATCAAATTTTTCCCAAACTTCAGTCTTGGAAAGGTCAAAGCTGAGGGACCTGAATCTCTTAATAGAAAAAAAATACAAAAAAAATCAATCAGTTTGAACTGTATGGTAAATTTAAGTTCAAATTATTCATGTTTGGCACTGCTGTAAGCTGCTAAACAATGATCTTGCAATATAAACTTGTGGTCAATATCTGTAATAAACAGCAGCCCCAAATCACTGGTAATCATTACTATCCCTCTGCTATATTTTTTTGTATGCTTCTGTCTTTCCCTCTTATTTACAAGTATAAGTGGATTTTCATGCAAACTAAAAGATCTTGAGAGGTCAGCACTTCACTTTAGAATACATGGTGGATATAGATACCGGGCTCTTACTTGCAGAAACAAAAATTAAAATTGCCAAACAAAAAATAAGTCTGTGAATTTGTTATTTTGCAAAGCACAAATGTCAAATTTCCTAACTGTGCGATCAATAAGTGGGGTGTAGAAAGTCACCAAATATTTTTCAACCTGTTCTGAGTAAACATACAAACAGTAACTTATTTTCATGGAAATGCATGGGAGATTCTTCTTAGCTCCAAAAATTAATTACCACATCCAAGATGTTTAAAAATTAAAAATTTGGAAAATTGAAAAGTTTTATGTTTTATTTCCTTTACGAGGTGGCCAAGCTCTGTGGAAACTCTATTAAATGGTTTTAGAATCGACATGAAATAACACGGAAATCATCTGAGGAAAACTGCATGTGGTGGAAACAATGTTGCTATATATCAGCAATGCTCAAAAATAAAATAAAATAGCTCCACAGGGCTTTTCCAATGTTTGTGGAGTGGCACACCACCAAAGCACACTCAGTAAGGACAGGGTGCTTTTGAAAAGCTTATTTGCATGCACACAGGCATGCAAGTACACACATGCATGGACTGCAGGCACAGAGCTATTTCACTGCCTTGGATGAAGTCTAGCATTGGAGGACACTAGTCAATGAGCTACTGCCTGCTGCCAGGCTGCATAGTATTTCTGATTTTTTCTCCACTGGCAATGGGTCACAGCTGGAAAGAGCAGTCCTGCTCTGTCCTCTGCTGCTCTGACACTCCCCAGGAGCCAGCATTCCCCATGGGAAATGTTGCACAGAAAGGTGTCAGCAATGCACTGAAGGTTGTGCTGGCCTCTAAGAGGGGAGAGTGACAGCTGAAATAAGCTTGAGTCCCAGGCCAGAGCCAGTTGGGGAGATCTTTATTCAAAGAATAATATCCACAAAAATTCATGAAACTGGGCATGATACCTAGCAGGGCCATCCTGACATTTCCAAGTGCAGTGCATGCTGATGACAATCTCTGTACAGAAATCTGGTGTGCCCTGCTTACCTCTCATTACCTTTGTATTTGACTTCCACTGAGGAAAGATGCACTCATAACCAGTTCTGATACTCATTTTCTCTCCAGATCCCCTTAGCATGAGTAAGAAGCTGGCTGAGGCTCTGGAACAGGTAGACAAAAGACGACAGCATTTCCAGAGATTTTTTATGGCACATAAATATTTGATTTATATTTAATGTTTGATTTATGCCATGTTGATGCTGTTTGTCAATTACCTTATTAAGCCCCAGAATTTTGGTGAAAACATCATAGATGGGAGAAAGGAGAGTAAAGTCTTCCTCTTGATGGTGGGAATAGGGAAGAATCAGAGGTTTATGACTTGTGGGAAGAGGGAGCCCCTCTGTCCTATCCCTCACTATCATGGGAGCTGCTAGTTCACAGCTGAAGGGATCAGAAAGGATCCACTCCTTTTAATAGGCAGAAAAAGAAGTACCAGTTCCCACCAGATAAAACCTGGTGGATGGGGAATTGTGCTTCTTTTTCTTCCCCTGTTCCCTGCCTTAGAGACGAGGTAGCTGTAAGGATGTTGCTGTATGAGTGAAAGCAAGGGTGAGCTCAGCTGCACATCAGTTGCCAAGTCGATGAGTGTGTGTATGTGTCCTCAGAGCTGAGTCAGGGGGAGGGCATCTTTTGCCATGGCCTAGGGGAGCGGAACAGAGGGACTGGCAAGATCTCAGCCCCAGAAAGTTTGTGGTGGTTTTATATTCAGTAGCCACTGCACCAGTCATCTCTTCATATTTTAAAAATGACAGGCAGCTTGGGCATCTGCTTACATCAATATTCTGTAAATACAAGGATAAATTGGTAGCCCAAAACAGTGAGAAAACTTTGCATAGGTTCTGTTTTGAATGCTATTTATTACACAGCATGATATACACAGAACTCTTATTCATGTCAGTGGGAGTTTTATGCAAACATAGAAAGCAGAATGTGGCTCAAAATTGTAACTTGATTTGCTGTAGACAGGTCTTTCTGCATGCAAGGCTGTGAAGGCAAGTTCTCCTCTTCACACAGAAAAAGGTGCAAACCTGTTACCTAAGCCCAATTTAATAAGAAGACTGTGGAAAAGTGCAGAAAGGTCCTGCCATTATTTTACACCAATTCACATGTCATCAACAGGAATGAAGAGAAAGAGAGAAGGGAGCAATACTGGAGAATATGCAGAGCTAAACTGTTTCCCTACAGAATTTGGTTATATTCACATTGTTTTTAAGGAATAAGTGTATTTCTAAAGGTGGGATATTATTACAGGGAGATGGTAAATTCTCTGTAGGTAACAAGGTACTTGGATTGCTGATGAAAAAGCAATTTATATCCCCCTGGCTTCATCTAACCTAGCATGAGTTACCTGAATAATCATAGGTTTATGGGTTTATAGTTTTACTCCTCTGCTTGGTATTTTTAAAAGTAGTGTTGAGAAGACCTTCTTTCCTGACAACAAATAAGTTTAAAAAGGATACTTTATCTAAGTCTTTTCTTGCCCTAAAAATTGAAAAACCTTAGTTATACTGTCCTCTTTCCCACTGATACTCAGCTTTTGGATGATACTGTAGTGACACTTAAACCTGAACTTTCTTGAAAGCACATTCCTTAGAGCAGCCAAATTTTATTGCATATTAAAACAAGTGGCCAAAAGGTTTGTGTAACTTGGAGTTCACCGGTGAAGAAACACCATCCATGTAAAAACCTGGATGCTTTGACAATATGGCATTAGTACTATATAGCATTACAGTACTGATAAGGATCTGCCACTGAAGGCTTGGACATATTTACCACTCAGAACTCCTTCTGTGATTGTTACTGCCACAAATAAACTCCTGCAGAGCACATAAGCTTTGCATAGAACAGACTTTTTTCCAGTATTTTTTTCTTAGAATAATGATGGTGTCCCTTCGCAAGCAAGATTTATCCAAGGCTTTTTTGAAGAAAATGTAGAGAAAGGAATCCCTAAAAAGATGCATATCAAATGCTTAATTAACACACTTAGGCTGTAAATGTAGATATGTACTCTAAGGATAAAAAAACAACCAGTCTTGTATGTTGAGTCTGTTTCATATTCAGTTTGGAAATTCTAAGCTAAGGCAAAGTTTTCAAGATATTTCAAAGTATACTTGAAAGATTCGTCCTTGGAACTCTGTGAACCTTAACTCTTCCCACTACTGACGGCAGCATTGCCTTGTGTATCACTACAGAGAGCAGTGTGCCCTGTATTCCTACTGCCAAGGACACCACCAAGGTATATAGTACATCATGGCTGAGAAAACCCTTTTAATTACAGTAAACAGCTTCCTAGGTTTGCACTCCACAACACAGCATACTTGGGAATGCCAGATTGGGAAGTGGCTTTGGAGAAAAAAATCTGGTCTTGGTGGACACCAAATTGAACATGAGCCAGCCAGATGCCCCTGCAGCAAAGGCAGCTGACAACAGCCTGGGCTGCATCAGGAGGAGTGTTGCCGTCAGGTCAGGGGAGATGACCATTCCTCTCTAATCAGTCTGGGTGAGGTCACATCTGGAGTGCTGTGTCCAGTACTGGGCTAGCCCAGTACTACAGAGATACGGAGTTACTGGAGAGAGTCCAGAAAAGGGCCACAAAGATCTTTAGAAATGACTGGAACATCTTCCTATAAAGAAAGGCTGAGAGAGCTGGGATTCTTCAGCCTTGAAAAGAGAAGGCTCAGGTGGGATCTTATCAATGTGTACAAATATCTGAAGGGAAGTAAGGAAGACAGAGTCAGGCTCTTGCCACTGTTGACCACTGACATGTCTAGAGGCAATGGGAACAAACTGAAAAACAGGAGGCTTGGTCTAAATATTGGGAAATGCTTTTTTACTCTGTAGGTGACTGACTGTTATCAGTGGTTGCCAAGAGGGGTGATGGAGTCTCCCTCCTTGGAGATATTCAGAAGCTGTCTGGACATGGTCCTGGGCAATTTGTTCTAGGTGACTCTGTTTCAGCAGGGAGGTTGGACAAGATGACCCCCAGAGGTCCCTTCCAGGTGTTCCAAGTGTTCTGTGATTCTGTGATACCATTAAACATGCTGAACAGCAAATTTAATCCTACTGACTAGAGGTTTCCTTTCCTGGGCCTATCCAGATATCTCTGAGGTTTTTGCGCCACATTGAAAAAACATTTCTTATCATATCTTAGAATTAAACTGCTGTCCTGATTTTGCATTTTTAACAAATAATGACCAAGCAGTTAAACATTTGTAAACCTCCAAAGCAGAGAGATTCTCATCTTTCATGCTGTAAAGAGAATATGAATGCTATCAGAATATCTATCACAACACTGTTGATGGAACCAGCTTTGATCACAGAGATGTCTTATTATTGTAGAACATAGGGGGAAAGTTAGTGTGTGAAGACTCACTCATTTTTTAAAACATTGCTTTGCTTTGTTAAAGCCTTTACTTGCCATTTCAAAATCTTGACTTGATAATAAGTTTTCATTTTAAATGTTAGGGGTTTTTTTTCAGTATTTGATCTGGTTTCACTAATTCGTCTACGTTATCTGACCAGAAATAACTAATTTAACTAGCACTGCTATTTATTTTAGTAACTGATTTAGAAACTGGTGCGACCTGGTGGGGCTGCTTTTGCCAAAGCCATGATGGTTATGTCTCCAGCAGAAAACCTGGCATCACTGCTTGTCCTGAGGAGTAAGGAATCCAGTTTGGAAAACCAGAGCTTTCTTAACCTCTGCTCACAAATCCAGCCTCATGTATGCATTAAATCCCATTCATTTTAGATATGATCTGGAATGTGCCAGTCCTGTCCCTGCAGCACTGTGTGTACCAGCAGGTCTGACCTGCAGAAGAATTTGCTGGGGAAGCATGGCATGGCTACTGAGAAAGAGGAAATGGAGAAACCAGGATAGGATGAGTGTCCTGGAGATAGGAAAAGGGGGCATCGCGAGGAGATGGAGCTCCCTTCCCCACACCAGCCAAGCTTTCACCTCTGCATACATTTGTCCTCTGAGTGATTTTCAGTGCATGTAGCGTTCCTCATTCAAACCTCTTGCTAAAGGCAAGTCGTTGCCAAAAAGACACCCTCCCCTCCCCCCCACTTCCCCCCACAGGAGACTTCAGTCCTTCCTCACATCATATATTAGCACCTCAGATCTCCTGCATTACTGCTCAGACTAAATGTGCATTTAAAAAGAAAGGAAAAAAAAAAAGAAAAAAACCCAACACCACACACTGCAGTCTTCCTGTGAAAAAAGAATCACAAACATGAGGACAACACCCCAGCTCCGGCTGTCGGGAAACAGTCTCAGTTTGGGGGGGTTTGCTAACTTGTCCCCTCCATGGCGGCCAAGCCACCTCAGTGCACAGGCAGTGGAGTGTGTGCCTCTATGATAGCTGACTCGCTGAATAATTGCGGCACTTGGAGGTACATAGAGTACTCGGTGACCCTCATAATTTCTCATTTCTTCCCTCAGATGGAGTGGTCGGCAAGTTGTGCTTATGGTAGTAGACTGAAAGATGTAGGAGCTCTCGGATGATCTCTGCAAGATGTGCTTTTGCTTACCCATGTGCAGCTCTTTGTTTCTGAATTTAAAATGTGGTACATCTGAGTGAGGAAAACTAGGTTTCTATGCAGGCTCAGAAAAGATGTGGAAACATACTTTCTGAACAAACTTGCTCATGGGCAGGAAGCTTTCTCTAATGATCAAAAAAGCTCAGAAGGACCAAACTGAAGTAAAAATCCCAGAAGGGTGGGGAGGAGAGTATCATTATGTTTTACAGATGGCATGTCTGAGCAGTGTTTGGCTTTCATTCCTGGACCAATGCAGCATGTTCTTGCTGCCGGTAGTGTCAAATGCAGCAGAGTAGAGATGAGAGTGCTGCAAGACACTCCTAAAGACTGCCTGGGATTACTGCAGCCTTGTCTCAATCAGGTTCATGTGGGCCCTTCTCCAACCTCACATCTGCAAGTGTCAGAGTTAATAGGAAACACTGAAAGGGGAATTGAGGAAAACCTGAAAGAGTTTCTGTGGGAATGATAAGCAGGGATCTCAGAAGTGCACCAAAGACTTCTTAGTCTGCACATCTGTGTCACTTACAGATCTTTGAAAGCTTTATCTGCAGCTTTCCTGCTCCAGGGCCGGTCCCTGATGGTTTAGTTTCTAACTGGATTTTTTTGTCTGCCTTCATTTCTGGGGATTTCCCATTGCAATTGCCTAGAACTGTGTGTAGCCCAGGGCACGTGATGAGAAAGAGCTCTGTGTGTTTTGTGGTCTTGTGGAGCAGCAATGAGACCCAGGTGATGCAACAGGACCTCTAATTCCGAGTCTGGTACTTCTTTCTTAGAGAAATCTCTAACCCTCTCAGAGCTGTGGTTTCTTGTTCTGTACACTGAGAACAGTGCTCACCCTCCTCTGTCAAGTGACCTCAGCAAAGCTGGGGAAGATTTCAAAACCATCAGAATTTTTCATCATTTTGAAGCTGCACAAATAGGAGCAGAGAGTTTGTGGGCGCTGAAAAGTCTCAGTGTGTCTGTCACGGCTTGCTTGTCTGCCCAGATAGCAGCTACACAGTACTGGGAGCTCAAATGACTCAGGAGGGAAAGGGGGAACCTGTGAAGAAGTCAACGCTATCAAACCCAGCAGCTAAGCACAGAGGGGGAGAGACTTCTTCACTTGTGCATCTGTGAGCAGGACAAAACGCTCATGGTGCCAGCCTGGAGCCCACAGCAAGATGTCCCCTGGGCAGTACCAGCAGTGAGCAAACTAATTTCCTTCAACCAGGTGAATGGCCACATAAGCTCCTCCACACAGCCAGGCTGCTCATTTGGTTGCTGTCTAGACTGTGCTGAGCCTTCCTGCCCTTTCTGCACACATTTGTCCACCTCCCAGGGTGCTGCTCATGTAGGCAGCCAGGCTTCCTGTGCCCCCAAGGACAACAGCTCCAGCATCTGCTGGAGGAAGGAACTTGAAGGCAGAAGAGAAGATGAGCAGCTTCTCCAGACCCCGGCTTATAGATAGTTGCAGTAAATTTTACATGCTGCCCAGGGAAATGCAAGTTAACTGTTCCACTGGCACAGGCAAACTTTTATGTACTTTTCATGGCCTTTGGACACGATCGTGGCCCCATGTCAAACCTCCCTCTCACATGTGTGAAGCAGAAGCGCTCCATGGCAGGCAGCGCAGTCACACGCGCCAAAGTGAGATGAGAACCAGACTCGCCTTTTTAGTAGCCTCTAAATGCCGCTGTATCCAAACGAATCTTTTCATTAGATGGGCATACAACAAGACTCCAGGCAGCAAGATGCAAGATTAACTCAAAAGGCAGAGATTTTGCCATCATGGGGATGAAATAATAATACTGGTGTAGGGGATATGCACCCCAAATATCCACTGGTAATGTTCTTCTTTCTTTAGAAGCAAGCCCTAAAATTCCATGTCAGTGTGTTGTGGAAGGGACCCCCCTGATCTGCTCCCCAGCGGTTTCCATTTCACTTTTTGAATTATTAAAAGATCAAATGTTGGAATGCTGGATAGCCTGAATTCATTTGTCAGATCATGAAGTACTCATAACATTTCTCAGCCTTAATAACACATCTGCTCTTAAAATGTGGTCTCTTGATAATAGCTGGCTGAAAGTGTCTGAATTTAGGGATTATTTGAGACAACAGATTTCCTTCTATTTGGAATTGAATGAGGCATCTGCTCCCTCACTGTCAGCTTTGTGGGATATTCTCAAGGCAATCATAAAAGGGCAGATCATTTTGTATGTTATGAGAAGGAAAAAAGACCTCTGTTGGCAATTATGAGACTTGGAAGGGTGAATTAGGGACCCACAAAGGTACCACTTTGTGTCCAAAATATTTAGCTACTCTATTCCTTCTCCCCTCTACATAGGGTGGGATGCAGATGTATCTGATGAGCAGAGAGGGCGGGGGCAATTCTGTCAAAGCCAATGTCAGTAAAAGGTAAAGAGAAAGAGATGAGTCAAGGAAGGATGCGCACACTCCATCTTGGATAACTAACACAACAACATATTAAAGAGATTATGACCCTGATGGATGGAGAGTGAGGCATGGCTCCCTTGGAGGATTAAAGGAAATTCTGCCAATATTTATGCCAGTTTGGTACAATGGAAAACCAGAACAAAAAAATGAATGCTTGCAAATCATTTAACACATATTCATAATCAGAATCTCCTCCTACATATCAGCAGGAGATGATTAATGAAGAAGTGAAAACAAAAGAGGACAGAGCTGAGAGGAGGCACCACTTTGCACTTTGCAGATGCAGCATTCATTTCTAGGTGTGAAACTTTACAGGCAGTGCCCAGATGATCGCATTTGCCAAGACAGGGCAGGATGCATGCCCTGTCCTGACAGCCACGAACACGCACATACAGTTTCATCCCTTCATCTATATATGGCACGTATGTAATGTACTTATATACTCACATACATGCATCTATCCATATAGATGTATATATATATATGTAGCTTCTTAGTCAAGTGACACAGACTGCTGCAGCTGGAAATAACACTGTCTGCTTGTGAAAATACAGGCATGTATCTAGACATATTTATGTGGTAGAAAATGTGTTCAAGGGATGTGAGCTGCCTCAAAGCCTTTGCCAGAGGAAAGCCGAGCAACCTGTGAGACACCTTGGCTGCGTTTAGGTCTGGGAATAATTATTTACTGTGAGACTGACATGAACTAGTCAGAGGGGGGCCTCCTACTGCAGAGTGGGATTTGGGCAGATGGGAAAGTGTGCCCCGTGGCCTCCCTGCTTTGTGCAGGAGCTTCTGGCTTGTGTTGGGGAAGACTCTTTGGGTTGGAAGGAGGTAAGCTGCCCTATCTGTTTTCCCTGAGCTGTGCAGAAGAAGGCATCTGGCACTGGGCTCTGGAATGCAGACATATTTATAAAAATACATAGCCTGAGTTGGAAAAGACTGTGGAACTTTAAGGGAGCTGACAGTTATTTTGTGCTGTCTGATACTTGTCTAGATACCCAAAGACTGACTTAGGAGCCTTGTATGAGGATCCATTTTTGTAAATCTTGACTCTTTCTTTGAATTACTAAAATAAAACATTAGGACCTCAAGGCTCCTTGACCCGGCCACAACATCACTGCTGTAGGCATGACAACTGCATCCCTAAGATGAGATGAGGACTCTTCCAGAGATGGAGAGGTTATGGCTAGGCTTTCTCTCTGGGCAGGTAGCATTGCCCTTGGGTCAGGGCAGGCTTTTGTCTCACAGCTGGCTTGGGGAGAAGGAGCAAATGCAAATGCACTGCATAATACATAATATACCCACAGGTCAGTGAGCATTGCACATCCTGCTCTACGTCTGTGCTGCAGTGTAGGCGCCTGCTCTTGTTCTCAACCCAGGAGACATGCTCTTTAGCAAAAGCTGTAGAGGCTTATGCTGTGAAGGTCCTCAGACAAGGCCTTGACAAGGCCTTCTGGCAACACTGATGCTCCCCCCAAGCTGCCCTGAATCCTCCCAAGCTGCAAGCAGTAGCCCAGTCAAGGAGACAGGAAGGCATCCTTGCTCCAGGACTGAGCATGGCTCCAGCCAGGAGCTGGACTTGAGCACATTTATGCTTAGGGTGAGGGCAGGGTCTTCAGCTATGGGGTTTTCATTCAGGGACAACTTAGTTTCAAAGAAAGCTTTTTAGCTCTTTGATTGAGGCCTGTGACAGTTCTTCATGTTTTGTATTAAATATTGCAATTTATATTAGGAGAGGTGTTTGAAGTTTCTGATTTTCCCCTTGGTGACCATTAAATCTCATTTCTAATCCCTTAGCCTCTATAATAAAGTTCTTGGTAGTTTACATTGTCATTAAACCTCTATTTGGGGAATATAATTTTAATCCTCATTATATGCCAAATATAGGTATCAAATATTCATTGTGTAATTGCAATTAAAAAATATGGCCCTCCAAAGAATCTTTTATATTAATTTAAATTATCCTGCACTTATATTATGGGGGAAAATAACCTTTAATGTTGAAAATATCTTCATTTAAGTAATGTCTGTAGTTATAGAGAGTATATAGTTATACAGCATACGTAAAAGAACACCTTGTTTTGGTTGAATCCTGTTTTACAGTATTGTACCCTTACATATATAGATTTCCAGAGTACTATATTTGAGTCCTTCCCCCACACACACATTAGTACTTCAAAGAAAAGAAACAATTGAAATCACTGATTTTTCTTTCTTTCTTTCTTTGTGTTTGCAAAGTAATTAATCCAGGCAGCTTTTTTATATACACTTGACTGAGCTTCATGTCATATGAATTGTTTTCTCTTTATAATCAGATGCAGATTCTTTACTAATGAAAAGCTCTTGCAAATACCAAGAAAGTGATCAAGATAAATCCCAATATAACAAATAGAATCACTTAAAAATAGGAATTATCAGTTCACAACGTAAACATGGAAAAAAAACCAAAACCAACATTTTGCATAAGGGTATCATAGGTTGGAGCACATTTGCAGTGGATTTCACTGAAGTAAACTGTTAACAGCTTACAAGATTATTCATTTAAGCTAGTGCTTGCACACAATAATACCAATTTAGCTTTAACATAGGTCTTTTTATTCTTATACTGAATGCTCTTCATGAGAAATAAAAGGGGTTTTTAGATGACAAATATTTAATTTACAGAGGATGATGATCTCTGTGTTTGAAAGCTGCATTAACTAGCATCATCATGATGCGGGGACATTTTGGCATGGCCAAGCTTAATGTTATACAGCAGGTCAATTACAAAGTAGGAACTCCAGCCCTGACTTCTAGAGTTGATACTTCAAGCAGCCAGCACAGCTGGGTGGATTAGCTACAGCAAGACCCATCATTAGCTTGCAGCCTTCATTGACATGATTGGGTATTTTTATTTAACCACTGTGAAAGAAATCATAAAAGGTCACATTTCTGCTTGCCACATAGACTTCTTTTTTTTACTGCAGTAGTAAGCAATAAATGGAGAAGCTGCCGGGATAAAATAGGCTTAGGATTAAAGCAAATTCTGAAATTCATAACCCACTACATATGCAGTTTTGCACTCAGCCCTGTGTCTCTTCAGATGTACAGACCCCAGTGGGAGGGCCAGGTGCAAATTTTCAAACTTGAGCCCACCCCTGTTTGAAGCATGAGTTCTGTGCGTGAGTGGTGAGAGAGGAGACAGGAATGGGACGGAGATTTGTCTTGCCGAAAGGGTTGGAGTGCTCCCTACTCTTTCCTTCTGACAGCCTGCTATGGTCACTCAGGAGTGCCAGTTGCTTCAGAAGTGTCCTCCAGACAGCACCACTGTTCAGGCTGCTTGGATGTTGTAGCAAATGGCTTTTGGAGGCTCAACACTCTTCCCAAGAGAATATAACAGGGAGTGGCAGCTGCTACCAGAACCATACGGGAACAACAGGAGAGATTTTCTTCTATTGCAGAAGAAGGAGGAAGAGGGAAAGATAAATGGAGCCTAGGCATGAACACAGTGTCTACAACTCCTTATGGTCTGCAAAGATATGGCAACAGCCTGCATAAAAAAGAGTTCGATGCCTCTTGTGATCCTAGGTGCCAGTTTTGGTTGCTCCTCAGGCTTCCAGCTCTGAACTTCCTGTGGACTACTCATGTTAGAATCTGGCCTTCCCAGCCTGGTGATTTGACCTGGTGCAGGGCGTGGGTGGCACGGACTCATTTCTAGCCTTTCACGCCCAGAAAATCTTATTCCTTTTATGTGGTATCTCCTCTCTTTCTATTGTGCACAATCTACCTATTACTGGTCCTTAGCACACAGCTCACTTCACTGGCCACCCACAAGGTAGCTAGAGCCAGCTCCTTCTTTTGGTGGAGTCTTGGAAAGCAAAGCCAGGTGCTACAGGGAACTGAAACCCAGCTGTTGCAAGCAGGGTGAGGGATATCAAGCTCACCACCTCTATGGCAATTCTGCTCAAGTCCACCAGGTAGGAAAGGTTCCTTTAGCTAAATGTTGGATGCTCTTGGCCCAGGCCATTACTACCAAACTGTCTGATGTAGCTTTGCAGGTATCAGCAGCACTAGGCATTGAGGAAGGGACCTCTGATCTTCATGGGGATCAAGACCCTATGTGGCAATTCAACCATCACTGAGATTGTCTGCATTGTGGTGACTCAAAGCTCTTGGTAAGTACCTCCCTTTGCTTCCAAAACCCCAGCAGAAGCCGGGATCATGGCATTTCTGGTGGCAACAACCCCATATGACTTGCAGCTTAGCAGTAATATGGTTCCTGGGTGTCCTCCTGGCCAGACCTATGCAATGCTGGTCTTTGTGGGGTCTCTGTCTACAAGAGTTACACTATGGAGGCTAGGCAGTGCTAGATTTATAATAATGGTGCTGGGCAGTATATTGCTGGGGAGTTCATGGGCATGGAGACACTCCTTAGCCATGGTGAGATGTCACATCCTTTTCTCAGGGATCTAAGTCTCTGCTTTTAAACAAGTGAGCCTGCAAGGCTCACTGTCCAAAACTGTACCTGCAGGTATCTTGTCTCTATCCCCATCACTAATTCTATGCACAGGCAAGCATTGTTAGTGCTTTAAGAATTAATTACATACTGTTAAAAAAAAAAAAGACATTTGCATTTCAAAACTCTTACCAATTCTAAACATTTATTCTACAAAACTTGGAAAGATTGTGGTTCTGTTTCAAATTATTCCAGCACCGTGGGCATTGCCACAGAATGCAAAATTACAGAACATATGAGACTGAAACCTGACACCCGTTCTTTCCTGTTGTGAAGTATCGTTGATGAAAAATATACTAGTATGAAGAAAGAAAATAATTACTGAGGAGCATGACCTATTCCCAAAGCAGCTAGCCAAATTCAGTCTTGTTTTAGAGGGAGCTGGGTATGTAAGCAGTGGAGGGGATCCCTCTTCAAATACAATTAATTCAATTTAAAATAGGAAGAAAGCATGAAGTATCTCCTACAGAATATTCTCCTGATGCTCCCAACACAGGCATTCAGAGTGTTAACAGAAAAGAGGAAGGGCATCATACTTTCTGCAAGCATATCTCTTCTGTAACAGCAATTTTGTAACCAGAACAACACAGAATTTAGTAAAATTGGTCTTTATTGCTATTCTATAATCCTTCTTCTTTTAAGCATTTTTCAACTAGACATGTTTAAATTTTTTAATCGAAGAGACAATGGCTTTTGAAGGCAATGAATAATCTACTCAGACATGTCAGTCCTTTAAAATGATCTAGAAAACATGGAGAGATATATGGGGAAAGGAGCATTTGTATGGGGATGACATGAGTAAAACTGGAATTCGTACATTTACAACATTAAGAAAGATAAATATAAATAAAGTATACATATTCTCATATGTGTGCTTCTATGTATACATCTTTATATTTTAATGTACACAGCCTGATGCAGATATACAACACTTTCATCTGAAGACCTTGAAGACTTCAGAAAGCTGAGTATGGCATTTTACAGATGGAAGTTAAAGTGCAAAGAGGTTACATGTGCAAAGCACATTGCTTTCTTGAATCTAATAACCAGCAAATGAGTTCCCAGCTAGCAGAAGAACTGCCTCTGCCACCTTTGGCAAACCACCTGTTGCTTTTGAATGAAGAATCATCCATTTTGATCCAGGAATTTCATCTTCCTGTTCCAGCTGCTCGTTTTCACTCTACCTGAAAAAATCATGGAAAGCCACAAAGAAGTTTTGACAGGTTTCAAACACAGCAGCCTGTTCTTTAAAAAAACAAGCCCAGCCTCACCTGATACATGCCATTTGTGTTCCTAGATCTGGATCTAAATCCTGCTTCTCACCTGTGCAGTGCTTATTTCAATTTCTAAAATTCTTCTTTATCCAAAAGTAGGTAGGAGTGCTTGAGTAAGGAATGAACAAGAGCTGAAAGGCTTAGCCTTTGAGTAACAGAGATGGAACAGCCTAAATTTGCAATATGTTGTATTATTTGAAACAGGGAGATAACTTTTCTTTGTAAAAATTAAATTTAAAACACATGACTATGACTGTCCACATCTTTCACAAAGCACTTGCATGTTCCTGAGGGGCCTGAGTTCAGAAAGGCTGGACAATTTTACTTTGATTCCCTGGGCTGTGAATTTGCTCTCCCCTTTCTGATCTGTTGTGCCTCTTACTCTGTTTTATTAAATTACCCTAACAGATAAAAATGAGGTGTCCCACACAGATGGGTTGTTCTGGAGCATATATGTATCAAAAAACTCTCCAAAATTCCAGACTGCAGAGCTGACATTCACACACACTCCCCTCCCCATATCCCAAGATCTTATATACTGAAACGACATGGTTTCATACAACCGATCTGCTCAGTGGTCCGCTGAGGAGTCTGAATTTAAGATATAAGTTTATACATTCCCTGAGAGCAATGGTCTGGGAACAGCATTAAAAGAGGATCTCTCCATTACCCAGAGGGACTGGCTTTGCTGTAGAGTGTAAAACCCTGGCAGAGCCACTCCCGTCTCCCTCTTCCTTCCCCCTCTTTCACACCAAAAATGCTCTTGGAAGAATTTAATTTTAACTGCTTCTTCATCACATTGTATAGTCTGTGCTGCTGCAGATTTTCATGCTGGGAAGGCTGCTGCTTACTGCTAGTGCCAGCAGCAGCCCAGCTCCAGGAGATGAGAAGTTGTAGATTCATAGAATGATAGAATGCATTGAGTTGGAAGACACCTTCAAAGGCCATCAAGTCCAACTCCCTTGCAGTGTGCAGGGGCATCCTGTACTAGATCAGGTTGTTCAGAGCCCCATTCCTTGAATGTCTCTACAGTTGAGCCCTCTACCAACTCTCTGGGCAACCTGTTCCAGTGCCTGACCATCCTCATGGAGAAGACCTTCTTCCTAACATCTAATCTAAACCTGCCCTGCTCAGAAGTCACTGCTTTGGGCTCCAGATCTGCCTTGAGCTTTGGTTCTCTCCCATTTGGCTGGGGCAGGGCAGGGGCACACACTAAAGTCCAGCACAGACTTCTGGCTCCCTGCAGCCCTGCACCTTCAGCTCTCCAGTCTGTGCCTTTCTCCGTGGTTTGTTCCTGTAGTCCTAGCATCTCCTGGCAGTCCCTCTTCCATCACTTTTTCTTTGCTACTCTTGCTCTCCAGGGTCCTCTTACCAGTCAGCTCCATTTCTTCCCAGCTCCCAGCTCACCTCTTCCCAGATCATTTCCACATCTGGGATGAACATGGCCGGACAGAGCAGCTAAAAGGTCCAGCAGGACCTGTCATATAGATCTACAGGAAGAAAGCTTTTCCAAAGGGTGATCATAATCAAAGAGAAGAGAAAAGGGGCATGACCCTCACCTCAAGTTTTGCAGCAGTCAGAGACACCTTAGTGCTTGAGGCCATGAGTCAGTCTATGGTAAAACTGTGGTTTTAATATAAGCCAAGTAAAGAGTGTTGTTCAGTTTCATTATTTAAAGTGGTGGATCTGCTGCAAACCACTGGATTAACTTCAGACACTTCCTTAAGACACTTTTTGTTTCACCCCCTTTATAATAGCTACATTGAGATGTTGCTAAATAGCATGCTCCTCAACAGTATATGATTTAGAGCCATATTTATAAAGATATTTAGGTGCTCCTTCCCACTGATTAAGGAAGTAAAAACCTAAATTGGTTTAAAAAGCTGCCCTTGGGAGCTCTCATGTGTGTCTGGGCACCTGAAACACTTGAAGACACACTGCATCTAAAGACCCGGCGAAGATCAGAGAAATTCCTTGCCAGACACAAATGACAAGGAGACATGTTTTGAAACATCAGAAGTACTGCCTTTAATTTTAATTTCTGAAGATCAGTGTCAATGGAGAATATACTGAGTCTGAATTTGGGGACCAGTTCTGCAAATTGAACGTGGTGCTGCTGCCATGAGATCAGCTGTTGACTCCATCAGAAGCCAGACGAGATCTAAATTACTTCTTTGGTGGCACATTGCTGTGACATTTCCCCTGCTGAACTGAACACCTTTTGACTTGGCATCCCTGGTTTCTGTGGGCTCAGGGGAGAAGTGAGATGCTATGCCCACTGGGGAGCAGAGTACTGGATCCCAGCTAGTGTGATAGTGCCCAAGTCAGCATGGCCACCAGCTCATGACCACCAGTTCTTCTTCATCCTTTGACTAACTGTAAACTTGGGCTTTTCATGCCTAGCTGGTAATGTCATGCTCCGTAACATTCACACACTGGTTTCTAATAGGAAGCTGGACACAGGAGATTCTTCAAGATGCTTGTGTGATTTTTTCAGTTTGATCTGATTAAACTGATTAGAAGATGTCACAGAACCAACAAGCAAAAAATTACCTTTTTGAACACATTCAATTTGTTTGAGTCCATTAGGCTTATGAGGATAAATAAAACCTTTCTTAATGCTTCATAATATCAATAATACACCAGAAATTATTCCTTGTTTAATGGCCAATTTAAAAGCATTAAATGCTGTTAACAATCAATTTACTAAGTATTACCGTGTTTCTGTTTGTAAACATCTAATTATATAGGTCAGACTTGCTTGTTGCATGTTACCTTTGGTAGCCAACTGCAGCCCTCTGACTCAACATCATGTAAACAAATTGCTTTATAAACCTCCCCTGAAAACAAAAGCATTGCCACCATTCCCATACAGCTCTCTGGGTTTCTGCTTTGCCATCAGTGTATGTCACCCGTTGTCATCTCCCCCCCCTCCATCCCTATCCCTGGGCACAGGTTGTCCCTCCAAAAGCTAGTAATGAGGAGAGGGGGGCTGTGATGGAGTGGGGAGCACCACATGCCTTGGCAAAGACTTCCCATCAAGTTCTGTCCTCTAGCTGCAGATACAAACTCAAGCTGGTCGGGTGAACAACTCCAGCACGCTGAGCCCACTACCCCTCGGCACAGCCAAATGTTTCGGCAGCTGCCCTTTTGTCCCGTTTCTTAAATAAACAAAGAACAGATACAAATTAATGACCTAAATTTATGGCGAAACACACAGCCTTCCCAGAGCAAATAGCCTTAAAAGAACAGATGTTAAAATAGCATTTTGTACTCACAGAGAGAGAGAAAACCACTACTGTGCAAATGTAAAAGCTCGGGACATACAGAAAAGAGTATCTAAAGCATCTAATTGTGCCATGCCGCCTCCCGCCACACCACACACCCCGTAACCTTCTGATGGTGCCTCGTAAAGAATAATTATCCTCCCCAGAAGCACTCCCCAGCCCTTCTCGCCTCCTCTTACAATCGCAGCAAACTTTCTCCTTTCATTCCTTTATATTCCTTTTGGAGATGAAAAAAGCAAAATGATCATTTTGCCAGCACGTTCAATAGCGACTGGCAATGCGGTGTTGTAATTCTCAATGTAATTTAGCCTGGAAGAATTGTGCTCCCGCAACGCACCATCTCAACAGCCCATTCCTTTGAATTACCTCTTTGTCTTACCCCGAAGGGCGCATTCATTACGCAAGAGAGATTATTTCTCACTAATTTTTTTTTTTTTTGCCAAGACTTTTCTCCCCAATGCAATTTAAGCAATTGTCAATTATACCCACGTGCAAACAAACAAACAAAAAAGTAATTAAGAATTAAGAGGAACGGAGGCTTTGAGGAAGGGGTGTTTTTTTTGTTTGGTTGGGTTTTTTTTGCTCTGAAGCTGAGGGAGACCCGATCATGCACGGGAGGTGAACATGCCTTTCAGTCAGTGAGCTGTCCCCACCATCCAGCACGAGCAAAAGCAGGAGAAAGCGGTGCCGGATCACAGTGAGAAGAATTAAAAGGCATCTCAGCTTTCCCGCCCAGTGAGTGAATTCTGTTTATACTACACCACATTGTATTTCCAGTCTTACTCAACATTTTAATATACATTTTCTTGTCAGGCGTCTTGGCAATCGGGTACATGACTTGCAAGATGGACTGAGAATTCCACAGGTGGACTGATTAGTGGGTGGCATTTCTGAGCTCCAGCAAGCTGTTAGCATTATGTCTGTTTGCTTTAGGTACAGATGTGAAATGATTTGACAGTCAATCTCAAAGTGTGTGTGAGTACTTGGGCTTTTTTTTTTTTCTTTTTTTCCCCCCTTCTTGGTATGTCAAACTCTTCTTATAATACAATCCTTATCCGTCTGGTTGTCCATTGAAAAAGCATTCTTCCCCCGTCCCCCCCTCCTGTAGCCAATCTGGATGCATCATGCATTATTCAGGAGATATAATTTGTAAGTGTCAGAAGTGGTTTTTGGTTTTTTTTTCCTGTTCTTTCGTTTGAGGACCACAGCTGTCGCAACCAAGAGTCCTTGCTGGGCACGGGGGTTATCCCACCACAACAGCAAATTGTTTCCTTTGGCCATCTTGTCCAAATGCAGGTTTCCTTAACAAAGCCATAGTTGTAAGCAAATGGTGTTTGACAAGTGGAATTTTCTGTTGACTTGCTCATTTCATTTCCTTCTTTTGGCAGAAACACTTGGAACTTGATTTTCTTGCAGTTACTATGAGCCCAGAATAATAACTCCTAAATCAACACTAAGGAGGTGGAAAGGTACAACAACACAAACACTCAGTAACAGTCAGGACAGCGACATGGAAATACGAGTTGACATACAGAATAACCACAAGTGGTGCATAATTTATTGATTGCACCTTGTCATGGGAATGATGAGCTCTCAGCTAGAGGAATTATATTTTATATATTTCACAACTTTGGGGGAAAAATATAAATATTATATATACAAACTACATATACAGTAACTAATGGATGGAGCAAGATTCCTATTTCCAGTTAGTGAAAAAGTTGTGCGCATCACAAGACAACATTGTCTGGAGCTGGGCAAGCCCAGGAAAGGGGAAATAGGATGTGGTTCTGCAGCACTGCTCATGTGTTTGGGTGGATGAGATTAGGTTAGAGCCACTCCAGTATTAAAATTCCCCAGTGTTAGAAGGCAGATGGATTGTATCATAAACACCAAGCTTTCAGCTTGCCCTAAATTATAATATTTCAGTTGTGAAATATTATATATGTAAATGTACAGAAAACTTCAGCATATGAATAACAGCAAATTTTCCTGGAAAAGTAGGGTAAAAGGTCTCAGATGTGTCTGTTTCTTAGCTCCTTTAAAGCTTTCAGTCAGGCAGGCTCTCAAGCCTCTTGGTGGCCAGGAACAACCCATCAGCTTCCTTCTCCTTTCTTCATCCTCTCTTTTCAGCACCAGGAGAGAGGTTTGTGCTGGGACCAGGGCTGCACCGTGTTCCCAGCTGTTACTGTTAACTCTCTGCTTTAATCATTGGGTAAACTGGGCACCAAGGTGGACCGTTTCCTTACTCAGGGAATCACAAGGAAGAGTAGTCACAGCTGCAGCATTGCTTGCTGGGCTGGGTGAATGTCAGAAGAAGCAAAAGCAGGACGAATGCTGGCTGGTCTGCCGCCAGCCCTGATTTGGCTGGATGGTTGCAACTCACCAAATAAATGCACAAGAAATCCAAGCATTCACCCTGCCCAGATTTCATCATCTAGGGGAGGCTTATCAGGTTAGTCTACTGAAAAATCAGATTCTGCTACTTTAAATAAATTGATCTTTTCTCTTTCTGCACGGGAAAAACACATAAGCTCTTTGATTTGTACTGATTATCTACTATAGCACTTGATTTACAACCCCAGAGTCAAAGCTTCCTCTGAGTAGAAAAGCTGTTTCTCCAAGTGCTTCTTTTTCAGTGCTATGAAGAAACCATGTCAGAGGAGACACAGCAATGCACTCCAAATGAGAAACAGGGGCTCGTCTCAGTACTTGCTGGTATCAGCAACAGATTTGTCTATATCACCTTCTGCAGCTAGGAAAGTTACTGCCGTAAGTTTGTCATTTAAGTTGTGAGCTGATCTCATGCTGGTTAAGGAACAGCTTAAGTTGGAATAAAAGCAGCATCATCATAAGGAACCAGTAACCAAACCTCAGGTGTCATGAAATTGCAGCAGCAAAGTGCCCCTCAATCCTGGTAAATAGAAAGAGACTTCAGCAGAAAGCTGGTGGTCTTCCTCTAGAGAGAAGCAGCTGCTGCTTGCACTGAAGTGCAGTTTGGTTTAAATGTGCTGAGGGTCCACCCTGGTTACGACACACTGTGCTTAATTTTTCTCTCTCCAGACCCAGAAATACATTTACCACCCTGCTCCAGGCGATATATATCTCACTATTTCCCATGAATTACAATTAAATCTTATCTCACAAGTGGAAATAATTTCTGAGCTGTTTATAATGTGAATGCAATGGAGACCTGTGACTAAATATCTCATTTATTATTATTTTGCATTAGCCTTATGACTTTTTATGAGGCTTCTCTATGTTAAAAATAGAGAACATTTCTGTTAAACACGCATTTTGGGTGACCTTCTCAGAAAAAAGAAATTACCAGGCTGAGCACACCCAGATGTGAATCATAAAGAGTATGTAGAGGGCTGGGAAAAGAGGCGAAGGCCCTGTGTGGAGGCTGCACAGGGAAGCAGGGTGGGAGGACGCTGTCTGTCCTTCTCCCTGGCACAGGGGCATCTACCCAGTGATCGGTGCACCTCGGCGGTGGCACCAGAGTGCTAGGGTTCTTTCTGACAGAGATAAATTCCTCATGAGAACAGAATCTGCCTTCCTCAAAGTAGAATGATAGTCCTTGCCGCCTGCTGAGTTGGGAGGTGTGTGTAGTGGGTGCCCAGGAAGGAGAGGAGCTGATAGCAGTGGGGCTTTGCTGCAGACCCAGGCTTTGCCTGCCTCAGCCCATGGCTGAAGCCCAGCTCCCTCTTAGTCCCATCGCCTCTCATTGTGCTGCTTGTTCACACATCCCAGCTCGCTCTATCTCACTACCTGGGTGCTGATGCCAGGGAAACTGAAACACCATGGCTCTTCAATGCCCACCCAGACCACAGGCTCCAAAGTGCATACTGCCGCCTCTTCCTCAAAATTAATATCTCAGCTAGCTAAATTAAAGCAAGTGGGGTTTCACCCAGGCGTGTTGTGATCACACCTCCGACTTGCAATACAGACTTAGCATGTAAACTGCTAGGCAAGGTACAGTGCTCTCCCAGCAGGAGAAGACAATGTCTGCCTGCGAGGAGAAGAGGCCTGTGGTGGAAAAGTGGCGACGTGGAGCCCTTCTCCAAAGGCTCCTGGGCACCTGCCCATGCTGGCACAGGAGACCAGGCACATGGAGAGAACTGCATCAAGAAGGACATTGCTCATCTCTCACTTGGGGAGCAGTAAGGTCAGAGGGACTAAATGCGTTTTATGAAGGAAGCAGAAACCACCATCACTGGGCAAGGTGAGGCAGGAGGTGGGCCACAGAGCAGCTTGACCCATTGCTGCAGATGAAGCCATCCCTACATAACCCAGCAAAACTGCCTATTCTAGGATTTTTTTCTGCCTCAGTGAAGAACTCAGTGTTTGCAGGTGGAGCATTTCTTCTGCACAGTGCACTTCAGCACAGCTTCTCCTGTACCCAGGCTGTTGGTTTTTTTATTCTTTGCTTCTAAACCAGTAGACTCATTGCCTTTTTTTTTTTTTACAGTGTGAATAGCTGCAACAGAAGCCATCAATTAGCACAAGGAAACAGGGCCAAAGTCCTTCCTTCCTCCTCCCCCACAGCATACTGTGAGAAGAGCTGTGCTCTCCTACTTGGGAGGCTACTGGAGAGGCTCTGGAGTTGAGGGATCCCACTGCTGCCTTTGCATCTGCTCGAGGATGGACAGTATGATCGGTGCAAGGGAAGCAGAATGGGCTTTGAGCTCTGGCACTGAGACAATGGGAGTGAGACCAGCTCAACAGCAGCAAGCAGCAAAGGAAGGCAGTATTTTTCCCCTCCTCTCTGTTCCAGAGAGCCTTCCAGGGCTGAGGGAGGTTGCCAGAGGTTGCCTGGGGTTTTCTTCAAGCGATGTTCCCCCTTCCCAGTGTTGAAGAAGCTGCAGAGGGAAGCCCCTCTAGCAGCTTTGCTTAATTACCCCAATCTGTGGAGAGGCTAGAATATTCTCTCTGCTGAATAGTTTGCAAACTGGACTGTGCATGCCAGAAGATTTCAGTTGATTAGATGATGCAGAGTATTAATTAGAATATAGATTATATGCAGGGGTTTTACCATAGGTTTTCTGCCATTTGGTCCGGGTACAAATGTTTCTTGCCACATTTCTTTTTCTCACAGAAAACTCACGGAGCCAGCCTGGCTCTTAACACAGTACCCATCCAGCAAGGAGGAGGCTGATTGCGCTTCCACTTGTGAGTGAGAGCACTAGTTTTTACCAGATTTGCAAAGAGTGCTAAGAATTAGAGCTGCATTGAGAAAAACCCACTGAAACACACAGCTTGTGGCTGAGGCCCACCTTGCCTGCCCAGCCCCTTGGCCAGTGCCACCACACTGCAATCAGACATCGGTCACTAGCCAAATCAGGCATGAGAATTGCAGTCGGGTAGCCACTGACTTAAGTTCCAGCATGGAACTTGGCATGGACTCTACCTAGACTGTTTCTGAGCTACATCAAATACAACCTTCAGGGCAGGAAGGTCGTTCCACCCACTGGTCACTTTGTATTTGCTGGGACCCTGGGAGCTGAGTGTCCCCTCCCTGTGGGTCATGTTCTGTGTGGCTCTTTCCAAGTGTAGGACACCTGGGAAGCTGTTACTACTAAAAAAAATAAACACCATCATTTTTCAGACTGCAGGGCAGATCAACAACCTGTCTCACCTGCTGCTCTTGCAGACAATCACAGGTCCTTGAGAACAGGGTACAAGAATCCTATATTGAGAAGTATGGGAAACATGTGGCCCACAGGGTACATTTCTATTGAAACTTTGGTTGGCTTATTTCCTAAAGCATGATTTTTATCTCAGTACTGATATACATTTTTTTTTTGTCATTCTGTAACCTTTTTATGCTTTTCCAAGAGCTATTACCTTGTGGCACATAGTTCCAGAGGCATACTACCAATTCTTGAAGAATATTATCTAGTGCCGATCATGTACAATACTGAATTACTGAGTGAACAGGAGCACAGGCTTCTCTCTGCTGTGCTATTCACTGCCTTATATACTTCTAATGTGTCCCTTTTCCTTATCCTATTTCTAAATTAAACAGTCATCCTGCTTTTCACATCTCTCATTACACAGAGGTCTTTCCATATGCCTAACATTTGTTTGAGTCTCAATACATCAGTCCATGTAACATGCTGATTCACAGAAATCTCACGTTCTGTAATGACCCAGCCTTTGAAATCTGCCTGTATTTTAAAAAAATCTGTCTCAGATTTGGACTTATCAAATGTTATCTGAACACCTCTCTTAATCAGGGGTTGCTAGTGTTGCTTTCAAGACAGATTTGACCTCAAGCATTCATGGTTCAAATTCAAGACTATTGAAAATAGCAACATTATGAATCTCTTTAAAAGGCAGGCAAACATTCCCCTGATGTGTCTGCAGCTTGGAAACCTCTTGCCATTACCCCAGATCATTTAAAAGCAGGTAAACTAGCCACTGCTTATGAAATTCCAGCTTCAAATCTGAGAGCTGCAATACCTTCAGATGTTTCAGAAACAACTTCAGACCCACAGATGTCATGCTTCTGCACCACAAAGCCTTTTCCTGGTGTTAGAAGGATGGTGTTAGAAGGGCTCTCACCAGTGCTCATGGGAGGAGTTGTGGTGTAGAGGTCAGTAGCCTGATGAAACTGGACTTTGCAAACTTGCTATTCGGTGCGGGCAGAGAGAACTGTTCAAATGAGATGAGATCCATCTTGCTTAATATTTGCAACTGGAGTGAAAGCTTCCTGGAAATGGTCCTAAGCAGCCTACTCTAGGTGACCCTGCCATGAGGTTGGACCAGACGACTCCCACAGGTCCCTTTCAGCCTCAACTCAGTTGTGATCTGTGACTCTGCGATAACACATCTACGTCCACAACTTGATCAGTCACGGTACTTTAATTAACAGCCAAGGCCTGCAGAGACATGTGTGCTGCAGAGCCAGTGTGGGTCTCCAGCTCAGGTTCACCACAGGGTGAACCTGCTGCAGGTTCAGGCTCTGCCCCACTCACACTCCAGCAGAGCTTCTGGGACAGCAAGTGACCCCCCTGGGGCTGGGAAGGGCATTCCTCCTCCCCATGATGCCTGGGCAGAAAGAAACAGCTCATCAGTCATATCCTCAGCTGAGAAACAGCTAATGCTGAACCTAAATGATGAATTTCAACATTATGCACAGGAAAAAAAGTAGAAGCATCGTGAGTATGGCATTGCTCAGGTCCACACACAGCACTGACAAGGTCCACCATGGGGCCATGGCCAGACATGCCATTCCAGATTGTACTGGAATGGCAGATACTGACCCATCCCCAGTCATGGTATTGGTCCTTCCTGGCTCAGTCTGGACAACTGAGATGCAGAGGGCCTGGACCCAGAGCCCCTCATCATCTTGTCTTTTCCACCATGCAGTTCCCTGAAATGTTCTAACATTAACTGCCAGGGGTTGTGTTCCCCTGCACTGAGAATGCACATTCTTCACCCTCTGGTTGTTCCTTGTGACCCCCATGTTCAGATCTGACCAAATCTATCCAAGCTCAAGAGGTTTCATACATGGCAGGCCTCCAGTTACTCTGCAGTGTAGCCCACACTGCCTCTCATGAAGCTTCAACAATAACTGGTATTGTTTCCTGCTTTTGAGAGCCTTCTCTTGTTGGTGCTTTTTACATTTTACAGATTGGTGGATTTGTTTATCTTAGCCCCACACCCTACTGACACACCGAACCTTCCTTGGTCACCAGTCATCCAGCCCCACTTAGAAACTCTTGATCTTTCAGAAGAAAAGACTTCTCTATTAATTAAATAAATTGCATTCACTTTTTCTGGCCGTGGATTGTCACAGTCACAAGCTTAGGTTCCTCTTTATGTTCAGGCAGCTGATTTGTATTGAGACACTTTGATCTCTTTTCTAGGGGACTGATCACTGAACTCTAATATAAAGCTGTGGTTGAATGCCATCCTTTTGCTGCTTTTAAACAGTGTTAAGACTAGAGAGGGGATGGTTCAGTGCTTGGGACACTGAGCCGCAGCACAAGGGTCTGTGCTGCAATTTCTTTTCTGGCACCAGCTTCCCTCAGGGTTTGGAATGATCACTTGGTCCTTTCGGCTCTGAGTGCCCCAGGAAGGGCTCGCCAGCAAAGCTCCACCACCCAAATGCAATTACAGCCCATTGCAGCAGGCAACAGTTTTTCCTCAGTCACCCTGAAAAAACCCCTGCTACTCCAGCATAATTATCTAAACTAGGAAAAGAATATTTTACCCCTCTAAATGCAGCCCCTGCTAGGCTACGATTTGCTCAGGTATGGTGATGAGGGCCACCAATTATCTCAATCCTTTTTCAGTGCTACCCCTTGCCCGATTTGCATGGAGCAGTTTTCTGCTGGTATAGCCTGGGCCAATGCATCTCCGAACCTTATGTACAAAGGACAATAGGCAATCCAGGCCTCACAGACTATTTAAGAATAAACTCCAGACTGTGAGCTGCTCAGACATCTTGGTTGTCGACTGCATATAGGTGCCATCCTAAAACTGTGAAACTGAATACCCTTAATTTAAAAATTCATGCCCAGATCTGTGCTTTGCCCTTCATCCTTGCATTTACAGAAGGCTAAATTGAGATCCCAGATTTTACATCCAAACGCTGAAATGTTCACAATTCAGACTCCTGTGAAGGCTTACAGACAAGCACATTTTAAAACTGCATCGTGTAAACTGTTTATGTGCTAAAGGAAAGCCAGGGATTTTGCTAATGACAAAGAATTGTTCTCTCCTCTTATAGCTGAAAGAATTCCTCTAATGACAGTAAAGCCCCCTCCTTTGCAGATTTGCTTTGGGTGGATGGCAAGATTAAAGAACATCCAGCCCAGCTATGATTTTTCAGATCGCATAAGTACCTTAAAAAGATACTCATTATCTAAAGCGACGCCCCTTCCCTAATTGCAGTGCCACTATTATGTGAGATTCTTTTTTTTTCCCCCCACAAACATTTTTCCCCTGAGCACTAGTAAATGGTAAACCAGTGTTGTAGGATGGGGAGCAAGCCCCCACTCGGAGAGGTGGTGTTTGCTGAGGGAGACGGGGGCAGGTGCGTTTCCCCCCCCCCGCCAGTCGCTCGTGCCCTACTGCGGGGACCGCTCTGCTCCTGTCCTCGCCTCACCCCGCCACATCCAATCTGCTGCCCCACGTCGCAAATGGAGAATAAAAAAAGGAGCATTAAAAACCCCTCGACTACAGGGAGGCGGTTGCAGAAAAAGCCGAGGCTGACACTGAAAGCTGCCACAGCTCGGCCCAGCATCTCTGACAACTTTTGGAGACAGAGAGAAATGTTTGTTTGTTTGCCTCTCTTCGCCTTCCACTTCCTCCTGGTTCTCTCAGCCCTGGTGCCATGCCAGGGCTTGACCACACATCCCAGCAGGACAGGGCATGGTGCCAGAGGGGGAGCACCCACAGCCTCCCACTTACCGGCAGACGGTTGACAAAGAATGGCTCACTGGCTGGAGAAGAGCTGCGGATTGCCATTGCCGTGACAAATTTGGTGCAGCCGAGGCTGAGAGCATCCCTGCCCGGCAGCCTGCCTGCAACAGAAGCTTTCCTTCCTTAGGGATAAGGGTGAGAACAAAGCTTCTTTCTTGCTCAAGTCTGTCAGGTGTAATTAGTCCCAGGGGACAAAAGGGCACCCATAAAATTGCTGTGAGCAAGGTGGCTGCAGCAACCCCAAGGCTGCTGCTCTCAACCTCGAGGCCATACGTGGTGAAGGTAAAGTTTACACTAAGCCTCCAAAACTGCTTGTGTCTCCTGCACTTATCCCAGCCCCCAGCTCCAACTAGCATCAGCAACATGGCTATGACCCACACAGCTCACCCGCATTTGCAGGTGGCCCTCAGCATTCAAAAGAAGCTTCAGAAAAGGATCCTAACCCTCTTCTATTAGTTTCTCAGTCTCAGGACATAAATTTATTGGGGGTTCCTATTTCCCTTTGAAATACTGAAATATAACATATCCATCCATAGCACCCTTGAAATTTCTGGGAACATTGTAAACCTTGTAATTTTAATCCTATTATGCAGTTTATCTTTAATTGATAGCTAGTTCGAGATGAAAAATTTCACAGATATTCTAAGAGAATGTATATTTTTAATCAGATCATTTAGCTGATTAAACCAGCCTTTCACAGCACTGTGCAGGTTCCAGTTACTGCAGGAGCTGGTTACCCCTCAAAAAAAAAACAAGTTGAAAATTAATCCAAAGCTAAATCAGTGACATGATTGTATTCCCATTATGTTCCACTTAAATGCATATGTTTACAATATCCTTTAATAATAATTATTATTAAACATAGTAAAATACTTCCAAACTTGGCTCATAGCATCGTTGTACTTCTAGTGGAAAAAAAATTATCTGAAGCCTTGTCAATATGCCACTTCCTCCTCCCCCATCTTTTAACAGAAGCAGCCTCCAGTGAAATAATCCAAGCTGTGTTCAAGAAGTTGGCAAGTGGGTCCAATTAAATGTGGTTTTAGTGTATTCTGGCATTTGCATATCTAGTTTGCCAAGAAGTAATGTTTTAGAAAAAAAAAGAACACAAAAAACCGCCATAAAAAAACCCCCCATGCTGGTCCAGACAGAAAGTGGATAGTGTGATGCGTTGCTGAACTTTGTCCCACGAATCACAGATATTTAAATAAATAAACCACTTTTGTCTCAACTTTTGTCCCTTTGTGCTTGACAGGCTTTGCCATAATCTGTATGTCTTATGAAAGAAAACATACAGAGGGAAAAAAAGGAGAATTACAATGCAGCAAACTGAAAAATTAGCTTTAATATTTAGTGAATCATCAAAAAACTTTAATATCAATGACCTTTACTTCATGGAAGCATTTAACACCTTATCTGAGCTATTCTCCATCTAAAAAGTGATTAAATTAAGCAGTCCATCCAAACAGTGCCTGTTCTCCATCCCACCCGAAAACCAAGTCAGTCATTGTCATCAGCGAATGATCATTTACCACTGCTGAGAGCAGTGCCTTGTTTTTGCAGCTCCTTCCCTGTTCCTCCTCCGCTCCAGCCACCCTGTTCCTCTCTGCCACAATGTTACATGTTAACTGCCAGGTGTGGGATCTCTAAGGTCCTAGGGCCACTTGGTCACCATTTGTGAGATGGCTCTGAAGTGCCACGGATATAATTCCTTGCCTACTTTCCCCTCCAACCCTGAACAACGAGGAGAAAAGCACCGTTGGTGGAAGGATGTGTGGAAAAAAAATCCCACCCGAAAACCCCCACAAGCCTTAATCCTCCACAAGGCTAAGCACAGAATGATGTTTAATGCATACTGGCCAGCCCTTGCACTCAGTTACTCCATAGCTGGGACAACCTTGCTACAAAGCAAGCAGAGTTAATTAATAAAACGAGGCAGCGTGGGGTTATATGGAATCTTTAAAGCCTTTATCAGTTTGCCAGTCCACTAGCGGGGCTGCATTCTCTGCAAACTCTCTGCTCCAATATGTGCAGCAGAGCAGTTAATTTCTTTTGGACTCGGTCTATGGCACCAAGCTGTTTTTTTTTTTTTTTCCCCCATCTTTATCCAAACAAACTATTAAATAATCAACAAATAAGAATATTTAACCCAAAATAATGAGAGGAATGATCACTTTCCTAAAAACTATAAATTAAAGCTATCCAGTCACAAAAGAAAGTTGAGTCATCCATTAAGCAACAAAGGAGAAGGAAAAAATAGATTGCACTCGGATGTCTTTGTGGTGTTGGTTGCCTCGCAAATGTGCCTGAGCTGAGGCCCTGGGTGGATGGACTGCTGGGACCCAAAATTGCTCAGAGAACATCATCAAGTGAGAGCTTCCAAAATATTAGAGCATGCCCTTGAAAAAAGACAAGAAAAAAATAAAGGCCACTGTGCTTAGGCTGGGACAGGGCATCCGGAGCTGGCTGTGGAGGGGGAGCAGTTAGGAGAAGACCTTGCACATCACCTGGAGAAATGCACCATGTGGTTGTGGTATGGCAAAGTGTGGCAGCACCAGGGGACAAACCACCCAGTGTCAGTGTCACAGTGTCCCTGTCCTTCCCCAAAGGTCTGGGAAAAGGGGCAGTGAAGATCCATCCTCTCACTTCTGCCATTTCATGGGGCCCTTTCTTGCATGTGGGGGAAAGTGATGGGACTATGAACATGCCACCAGCCTCTGTCCTACCTGGTTATGTTGATCCCTGCCCTGCAATGGGAAAGCAAGTCCCAAATTTAGCATGCTCCACTCCCCTTTTTGTTCCCTTCTCCTCTTCACCCACCCCCCCATCCTTGCAGAAGAGCTGTGTTTAAAAATGGCTGGAGGGAAGGAGGAGGAATATTGCAGTGATTTCGAGCCCCCCAGTTGTACTTCTCAGAGTAGTTCTATTGTGGTTGCTGTGCTAACAAGATGCTCAGCAAGGCACCAGGCTGCACACTTACTGCCGAAATTCACACCCTGCTTCAGAGCGGTGTGACAGGCGAAAGCCTCATTTGTGGGATGGCAAAATGGTCTCCAAGGGAAAACGGGACTTGAGAGGTGGGAACAAAATGGGGCAGTCACAGGAGTATACACATAACCTGCAAAGATGCTATAAATGAGGTCGTTAGCCCCTTCTTATTTTTCTAAATGAAGTTGACACAAACCACAAAAGCAAGCACTCAATGAAGATCACCAAGTATCTCAGGAAGATTTTATGATGGAATGAACACCTCAAGAAACCTGGGATGAACTTTTATGTAAGAATACACCTCTGGAGTTCACCAGAAGACTTGAAAATCTTATCTCACAAACTCTGTGAAAGAGTGTTCAGCTCAGATCAGCCGGCAGCAGGAAGGTGCGGAGTAAAGCATAATGTCAGGCATCAAACAGTTCACAAAAGGCTTGAAGAGGCAGCAGCATGGAAGATGGGATGAAAACACTTTGAAGTATCAAACCTTGCATCCAGGCTCAAAATTGACACGACTTGCACTTCCTTTTTATTTTATTTTTTTTTCCACACTTCTTCAATAAGTTCAGTGACTTCAAATGAGCCACTTCATTTTACCAGGCAGTGTTGACCATGGGATCTTTACCCCCCATATGCCTAATTCAGTAGTAGGAGACCTGGAAAAAGCCAGGGACCTCTTCTTTATGGATGGGGGTCTTAAATTAACCCAACAATGAGACTTCAAGTGTGGGCTTCAAAACCCCAGGATTCTGCCATTTATGAAGTCACGAGGAGGAGAATTTCCTTTCTTTGTTCAAAAAAAAAAAAAAAGCCTTTGAGATGAATTCAAAATGCCTCATCCTCCAGGACTGCAACAGGAGCAAGGCTTACAACCTTACTGTGGTATATTGCTTCCTTCCTAAGAGCCAGCAGAAAGAAAAAAAAACCTCATAGTGTCCTTAATAAGAATCAAAGTGGTGTAGAAAAGAGGCTTTATACCTCCCACTCCCATAGTCTGATTAATGTGCTCTGTCTTTCAACATGTGCTTTCCCTTAAACCTCATTTTTCTGTAATTTCCTTCATTCTTTTAACAATGTGCTTATCCTTCTCCTGAAAAAAAGGCATTATTTACAGATGTTCCCTCTCTTCTCACCACATTTGAGTCCAAAGTGCAGGCTCCTCCTCTTTCTTTAAAGAAGATAAGATCGGAGATAAGAACTTTTTGAAAGGTGAGTACTGATACTAAATTTTAGCAATACATGGTCAGCTGATGACTCTGTAAATCCTTTTTTTTCTGCTCCAGACATACACCCACCCCATTCTGGAAGTAACAACACCTACCCAAAGCAACAACAGCTACCTAAAGTAGCTGGCTATTTCCGAAACCAAAACATTGCCTGCCATTGATACAGGCCAGTTTCGACTGATGGAATCTGACTCAGTCATGAACAACTGCACAGTCTACTAAAGGCTCTTGTAAAAAAAACCCAAAACAATCTAACACACTAAATGGTTGTGCTTTTGTCTGTGGGTGCCCAAATCTGAAGAGCATCAACCTAAAATAGAGGGCTAATGTTAGGATAAGAGCCAGTCCTCTACTTGTTGCCTTGTGAGTGACTCACGTGTAGTTCACCTCAGGTGCGCCCTAAACCTTCACATCTCCACTTGCACTTCAGCTCGTGCCTCAAGAAGGACTGAGACATACTCTTAAATATATATATTTTTTAAATAGCATTGCCATACTGTACCCAGATATCCAACAACATTATTAGTCTGCAGCACTTTAAAATCAGCATATACCATCAGGGACTTCTATAATTGGCATCAGGGACTTCCATGATTGCCCACCTTGGCCCAGGGTGGGCAATCAGTGCTCACAGCTCCACTGACTGCTGAGAAACGGCAAGCACCATTGTTTTAAAGCTTTGTTTGCATGACTCCATGTTAGCCAACCTCTTCCTCAAAGCAGGCTCATTTTTAATCCTTCCAGCAGAAGCATGTCTACAAACCTGCTGTCATTTGGGGTGGAAAGTACTTCTTATTGCTGCCAGATGCTTGCCTCCAGCAGGCTGGCTGGTCAAAGAGAGGGGAATCATCCCACTTGGTCCCTGTCTTTGCCACATACTCTCACCCCGGCACAACATCCTTGGGCTGGAAGTTGAATAGGGCTCAGTTGTATTCCCTTGGCTCAGCAGGAATTCCACCTTTTCCTCTAAGCTGCAAATTTCATTTTATACATTAGAGAGAATAAAAGAGCACATTAAAATTAGCACTCTCCTTAAAAAGGAAAAAAAAAAAAGAGAAGAAAAAACCCTTGATCTACTCTCATTTTTAACCACCTGTTATGGGTTTTAAAAGGTTTCCTTGCTGAGATTTTAAAAATGTATAGGTTTTCTAAAGCCAGTTTAGGCTAAGAATAACAAATTTTGTAAGTGAAGTAATGTTTTATGCCACTTCTTGTTCTCACTTCCGGGGAAATTTTCTCTCTGTGAGACTTTTCCAATCCTTAACAAACAAGAAAAACATTTATGTTTATGGCACTGAGTTGGGCAAAAACCTTGTGTTCACCTTGTGTTTCAGAAGCATCTTCTTTTAACCACAGAGCAGCTCTATTGAGAAATCCTTGGAAGTAAGTGGCAATTGTTACCCTCACTTGCAGAGGTACCTTGGTCTGTCTGTCAGCAGGGAACCCAGCATTCATGCATTCATTTAATGACATCCTCATAATTAATACAGAAATGTATGACTCTCCATTTCTCAAAAAATTGAAGAATATCCTAGTTATTCTCAGCATGTTAAGATGCAGCTCTTTCTTAAAAGTCACAGATATTTGAAAATAAGAAAATATGGGTATTTATAGTGTTTTCAAGCTGTCATATATATATAAGTCTGAAAATCATCTACAAACAGAAATAAGATTCTAGAGAGATGGCGCCAGTCAAACTATTTCAAAAAAAAGAATAAACTACAAAAAATGAAGACTTGGTGGCTATAGTCTATGAAGATAGGATATGTTTCATTAAGATTTTAAATGTATTTTATCTTAGTACAAATTTCCAAAATTATCGCAACATGAATCTCCACTAAGTGTGAATATGTGGCAAATGCAGCTGAAAAAGAATCATATCTTGTATGATAAATCACTATCAGTTTCAAGGGTTTTTATTTATAGATAAAGTACGTTTTTAAAATTCAGAAATGTACATTGGGAATACATCCAAATGTTTATAAAAAGTAACTTTAATGCTAAAATTGAAGACAATTTCACAAAAGCCTAAAATATAGCATCGAGGGTAGTTTTTATTTTCTTAATAGCTGTAAATAAGACTTAGCCAAAATGTATTTCAGGAAGGCTGTGAAAGATATATTTAAATCCCTATCTAGATTTACATCCAGATACAGCATACACCGTGCCATAGAGCTGTTTTGAGACAGTTAAGCCTTTTAATGCACCTCCTGTAGCACTGAGGCAGGAACATATTGCTTTGCCAGTGCAATCCTTCGGGAAGTCATGATGTACATGTAACTTGCTCTCTAAATATTTTCCTAATTTAAAGCTGGTTTTCATGTGTGGAGTTGTAATAGCCGGGGATGGACGTGCTGTGTAAATCTCTATCTGGTATGTGTGAATGTGGCATACAAATTTCTCTTTCTTGGGTGTTCAGATTAGGGCTGATAACGGCAGGAATCACAAGATCACGTCATGTTGGCTGTGAGGTACCAACACTGAGCGCATCTTCTAAAGATCTTTGAGGAATAGTGGGGGCTGTGATTTTCATGCACACCTAAGTAAAAATTAGCAAGTTATTTTAAACTGCTTCCTCCCATGCATGCACATCTGTTCAGACACAAGAGGCGTTTTAAAGTGCAACACTGAGTTCAAGAAATACCAAAACACTACACATAAAGCACCCTAAAAAAATAAATCGTCAGTTGTATTTTGCAATTAATTGTTTGTTTGTTTCCTGCAATTCTCAAAAATCCCCAGTCACATGGAAATTTCTGCTCCAAGGCTAGATTGTGTAGCCCCAAGTAAAAACATGTTAGAACAGGACTGCAAAGTCTCAAAAAGAAAAGACAATTTGCCCCGAGGAAAAGAGCTGTGGGATAGGAGAGGCACAAAACCTGTGTCAGTGAGAGGAGGATTTTTGAATAGGAGTGGAAATATGTGGCCCACTGTGGCAAATGGTTAATTGTCAGGGAGTAACTGCAAATGAAAATGGATGAAAAAAAAAAAAAGATCTGAAAGTAAGAAACGAAATTTCAGTAAACTGAACCTGAAGATTACAATCATACAATCTAGCTGAGTTCAGTTTGTCTAAATAACTAACGCAAGTAATTGCGACTTAAGAGAAGCACTCCAGTTTAATCACAGATTATTTTGGAAAAAAAAAAAGAAGAAAAAAAACCCTTAATTTTTTTGGCAAACACTCCATCAGGCAAAAGCTCTGCTGTATTTGCTGTCACTGTGTCCCTGTGCCACCTTTGGCTTTCCCCTGCCCAGCTGTGCAGAACATTGTCTCCCTCCAGGTCTGCAAGCTCTGGGGAAGCCGCTCATTCTTTACACCACGAGCACTTTAATATGTCAACTGGTTAAAAGTAATGCTTCTATTTTAGCCTACAAAACTAAAATGAATAATCTTCCAAACAGAACATAATCTCTCATCAGTAAGACACATTAACAGGGTTATCTGAATTTTATCATACGAGCAGGAGCTGATGGCTCTAGGTATTAATAAGCAGGGTTCATCTTACCGCGACTATCCTCATTTGCTGGCAAAAGGGAACATTCCCACCTTCTGCCAAAAACCATTCATGCAAATAAAGAACAAATTCCTCTTATCGCTAGAAAATATTTTTTATTGACAAACCTGCTATATTTAATGGCATGATTAAAATACACATGCAGAGCAACAAAAATTAAACAAGGACTCCTGAAGTATTTTGAAAGCGCCCAGAAGATGTGTGCATTACTTTTTCCTCTCTTTAAAAATACGTGATGGTTCTGTTAAAATTCACTTTTACCGTTCTGCTAAAAAAAATCTTAATGCTTTGGTTAGTGTTGTTTAATAAAGGACTGTATTCATATGTATCAATACATATGTTAATAACTTGTAAGTCTTAGAACCCTGCAAACAGAGGACTACATTAGTTAAAAATCATGTTAAATATACATTAGTTAAAAATAAATTTTCTCATTTTATTATATTTTTGCAGACTTAAAATGTACTTCACCTTCAGTTTGAAGGAATTTAGATTGCACACAACGTGGGGAAGACACAGGTAGAAATTTTCTCCCCTCCCAAGTTCTCAGCTACAAATTGCTGCAGTATCAGCCGCAACATAAAAAGCGGGGCTGAAGGCTTTGTTTTTGAAAGTAGGGTAGAAACATGTATATTAGAAGTTACACATTATGAGACCATTAAAAAAGTTAGAACACTTGATTATTGTAGAATTAATAAGGGGATGTGGGAGAGACAAATGCCTTGCTCCATTCTTTGCAGAAGGAGAAGGCCAGTGGTGCCTTCCTGAGCAGGTGAGCTGGCACCAGGCTGCTGGAGTGAGGCAGCACGGGGGGAGCGAAGAGAGTCTCTCCCTTTGCAATTTTTAAAATTGGATTTCAGACTTCCAATAAGGCTGAACAAGTTTTGAAGGGATATGCTAGTTTCATGTGGGCTCCAGCAGAAGTATATGGGATTGGCTGGTATTTGCCTTTACCCTAATGCAGGAGAAACAATGAGGATCTTTTCCTATCCTTGGCTAGGAAGCTGATTTTTTTAACTGCCAGTGAGTTTTTCAGATTGCACCTAAACCACACAGGGGTCTCAGTAAGCAGCATGTCTGTGGAATGGTACACCCGATTCTCCGTTACACCAAACCCCTGAGTTCAGAGAAATCACTGATAACCAAAGAATATGAAGCTACTACAGGCAGTAGTTAAAAAATAGCCAGATGATATATTTAGTGTGTTCCCTGTGAGTCTCAGGCTAGAGGTACTCACAGTTAAAACATGAGGACTATCACCAGGCAGAGAAAATCTTCTAACCCAATGAAGTTTAGAGCATACTGTTTTCATTCCCGCAATTTGCCATCATGGCAATGTGAGTGACACGGGTTTTTGTTACCACATAGCCTCAAGCCAAGTAAAAATGTTCTCCCATGCTTCATTATCTAGGCATTGCATTTAAAAAAA
>VZTY01015500.1:87805-158376 GCA_013400935.1 Turnix velox
GGAGTCGAGGCGGAAGGGGGCGTGGCCCCGGTGAGCCCCGGGAGGGGGCGGAGCTTTGCTGCGGAGGGCGCGCGCGGGCCGCGGCCTCGACCCTGTTGGCGAGGGTGTGTGGGGGGGTGTATGTGGAGTGGTAGCGCGGTGCATGGCGGGACGGCGGAGGGGCAAGGGGACGGCCGGGGTCAGGCTCTGTGGTAGCCTCCGGTCGTGATCCTTGTCCTGACCCTGTTCCTGGTCTTGCTCCGGGGTACGGCACTTGCTGTGCCTCAGGGATGAGATATGTCCCTGCGGTGTTGTCTACCCGAGCAGGTGTTGCAGCCACCTGTGCTGGACCAGGCCAGGCCCTACGTGGTGGGCCCGGCAGGCCTCTGAGGCCGCCGGTGCTTCCCAGGCCAGTGTGACCGCCCCTAGGAAACTGCCCAGCCCCATCCTCCCTCCTTTACAAGTTTTCCCAGGGTTGCCACCAGCTCAGTGGGGGTTTTCCATCTCCCAGGGGTTACTCACCATGCCACCTCAGGGACAGGCAGGACGGAGAGTGTGGTATAGACGACTGAGACAGAGCAGCTGTTAGGAACCAAGAACGTTATTAGAGTATAATTGCAGTGCAATTGTCTTGCGACCCGAGACCTATTACCTGCTCCTACTAAGAAGAACAAGTGATCCACTAAGATAAGGAAGCCTTTCTGCAAAATTTACTGAAGGGTTCATATCTAAGAGTAACACAAGTTGCTGATGCCTGATAACATTGCAGAAGTTGATGAAAGAAACATCTGGATCAACAGATAAGTCATGCTGATGCAGTTGGATGCTGCCACTGCAAGACCTACAAAAATACAGCTGCTTTGCTGTACGATGTTTATGACTGGATAATTAGAAATAGGCATTAGTAGATAAATAGATGATTGATATATAAATCCCTAGAGAAAAATCTGTTGTGTGTGCAGTTTGTGAATGTGATGGGACTGTGTCTTGTCTTCTCTCTTTTCTAATGGATTGCCCTACACTGGGTTATATTTTTCACCTCTAGCATTGCATTTCTGTCAGTAATCTTTACTCTTACCATCACATCAGGGCAGGTTATGAGCAATGCCAGCAGATCGGCATCATTTGGGCTATGTAGATGTCCCTGACTCCCTACTCCCAGGCAGTGGTGGGAAGGACAGAGCCTGAGGGGAAGAGGAGCTCTCCAAGACCTCCTGGTGGTTCACAGGGAGATTGAGGTCATCGGCTTTTGAGAATACCATGGCTTAATGGTGGTTTAGGATAGGGCAGTGGAGGCCAGGGAACTTACCTTAAAAAAAGACTGATCCAAGGAGCTGAATATTTCATCATCTCTCCTTCAGTTAACATAGGAAAGTATTTTGAAGAAAGGAAGGCTCACTGTCAGAGACTCACAATGCAAAGAAAAAGCACTCAGTATGTATTAATAACCAAAATGTTTTGAGTAGAAGGCATGTACTTGGTCTTCTTCAACAGTAAGGAACTCTTCTGGCTGTGCTTAATTTACTTGATGGCACTGCTATGTACATCACACAGCATCTAGCATTTACGTGTCCATATGCTTCAAGCATTACATACATACATATAAAAAATATAAAATATGCATATGTACAAAAGAAAACACTTGTCTCTCTATCCTTTGGTGAATTGATGGCTCATGCAGACCAGGCATGGCATTTTTTAATCATTAAACTCATAGTATTTCAGTCACTTGTAGATACTGATACAATTCCATCTTTAAGGGTTTGGGTTTTTTTGCCTTTGGCGTCAAGTTCCATATTCCATTATACCTGGAACTCAGTGCAGTTTTGTCCTTGTCTTCAAGACACACAGCTAAGATTCTAACTCTTCATGTCTCCTAATTGTCTCCTTAGTGCTAGAAATCACTTCACCTGAGAGAAATCAGTACTGAGTTTTCTGCTGCCTGTCATTTCTTGAACATCTTTTGTACGACTACTCAGCTGCTTGTTCTTTTATTGCAAAAATAAATGTTGAAAGTATTTTGAAAAGAAATAGTGTTGAAAATAGTTATAAAGTTTTTTAGTGTTCTTTTTAATATGAAAAATATTGGTAAGCCATACACTTATATATGTACGTTTGATCTGTTGGTGGTTGTGGCCAAAAGGATTACATTAAACATGTCCCAACGCTCTAAAGTGCATCCTGCCTAATGGTTCAGAGTGTAAGCCATCTCACCAACTAATCAGCCTTGGTTTTTCATCAAGACCTCACTTGATGAAAACTTACTTTTACAAGTGCAGCTTTACTGAGTCTTTTTTGGGGCACAAAACTCTGGGGAAAATGAGGCTGCTTCATGTGAAAAAACCCAAAGCATTAATTTGCTAAAGAGGACATTTAGCAAATGAACTTCCTCAGATCCTTGGAGACCTTTCACAGAACATGGAATTTAAAAATAATAAAATACAATTTCATGAGGTATCACCATTTATGCATTCTGTTAATTTATTCTTTTCTCATGCATGTGATCTTGCATTCTTATGTTTTAAGACATAGGAGAAAAATCTTACTGCCCCTCACTGAGTATTTAAAGTGCATTTGTGTTTTCTTTACCATTCTATTATTTCACTATATGACCTTGACAAAATCACTTTGTCTTTTTTGCCTCTTCAGGATGATTTGTCCTGGAGGATACAGGTTATTTCTTAGTACAGTTGTATTTAAGAGTTTGATCTGCAGATACTGTTTGCACAGCTACTACATAAAACAATTTTTTACTATTTCTAAATAGGAGGTAGAGCAAAACAGAAGAAAGGTAAGTGTAGGTAATGGTTTAAGATTAAAAATCTTTTTGGCAATGAATCAAACTTCATTGATTTAAAACTGGAACCATTGACATTTGCCTGCAATTTTTTTTTTTAATGTGAAATGAACTCTAATTTTCTTAAACAGTAGTTAAGGGGTTTTAAGCACTTTGGCATTATTTTAAATACAGAAACAAGATGATAGAAAAGTGAATTAAGAAAAAAGTCCTACTCAGGGGAAAGTCCCAAATACCCTGTAGTCCATTTGATCCTCTATTAGAAAAAATAATATAAAGCAGACGTTCCATTGGAAGGGGTGGTGAAGCCTTGTTGTAAAGGGACATAAACATCTGGCAATACACCTGGTCTCTACATGTATTTATAAATCACCTCAGGCATCCCAAGGTACTGTGGAGAACACACATGGAAATTGAATTCAGATCATTCATAAGCCAAAGAAAATAAAAATTGTCTCAATTCAGCATGCGAAAAAATGAGCCTCACTGACTGCACAAACACCCTTTGGAGAGGCATGATTCAGGTTTGTACTTCTTGCCCCTTTGCACCTGCTGACTTTCATTTATGTCCTCCAGGCAACAAGCAAGCCCGGAAGCCTTTGGCTCATAACCAAATGCTGATGTTGCAACGTGGTGCTTACAGTAGCTCCTGCAGCTCCACTGGAACCTCCCCACTTGCCTCTGATCTGGGAACGTTGAGGTTTCCCAGCATCTTCTCCAAAACAGTGAATCTTCCAGCATTGGTTGGTGCTGCTCAAGGTGCTTAAGGTCAACAATACGTCCTTTGCAGGCGCTAGCTCAGCTTCAAAATGCATTTGTCACATTTGTTACTGGAGCTTGAACAGTGCTTTATGCTCTATGCTCTTGGAAACTTCTGGAGGATAATCCAGCAGAAGAGATGGAGCTGGCAAAGGTCAAAGGCAAATGTGTGGTATTTGGGTCCAGAGCCATATACTAGATGTTACCTCAAGACAGCTAGTAGCAGCTTTGGCCCTAGACACTTTTTTATAATGGTTATAACACAATTTTCTACATTTTCTTCAAATTGTAAAACCAGTGCTGTTCTAATTACCATGCATGCCATCCATTTTGTTCTCTGTGGAAAAAGAAGTAATTGACAAATGAAAACTGTAGTTTCTGTAGTAAAATATCCTGGGGTTTTGTTCTACCAGTTATTTTGGCCCACACACTATCACTTGTAAGAATGAGTACTGTTTTCTTTGATAGTACAATGGGAAATGGGTACCCTCATAATAAATTAAAACTGTCCTGATGTGATTTGACTAATGGGACTGGATGTACATCTGCATATATCTCCAGGGCTATATATCCCAGAGAAGTGAAAATGAGGACCTGTGACCATGGCACTCTTGATTTATTTGATTAATTTTAATTCTCTTTCCCTATTTTTTTTTCCTCTTTATTTTTTTGTCCAGTTGTAGTGAAACCTAATGAATGTCAGCCTGTTTTCCATAAAAATTAAAAGTTACATTGTTTCTGGAGCTACAGTCACACTTGAGGTTCAGCTGATGTCACTGTGAGTTTTGTCTCTGGGGAACCAGTGCTAGGGAAGTGCCAGGATAATATAATGCAACCTTTGCATGAATTGGCTACATGTGCATTTTCTTGTGCCAGAGTCCAACTGGATCAGTAATTCCCATCAGTCCTGGATATGCAGGGCAATCCACCAGGAGCTTTTCCCTCTCCTCTCCATCACTATCAGGTAAAAGAGAAAGAGGACCAAGCCTGGAGGTTTATCACCAAGATGGCTGCAAGCTGAGGTCAGACACCACTGATGGACTTTCTCTAGGGCCAGCTGTCCTTTTCTGCAGCATTGATTTGTCCAGCTTTCAGCTACAGCTTTTACTGGGCAAAAATTACCCAGATGAGCGCTGCCTTTATTAGTTCCCAAAACACTTTCAAGGGCCTGTGTACAAAATTAATCATAAATAAGGGAATTGGCCTTGTAAGCAGAAAAGTGAACTGGAATTCAGTCATATTTGTTTGTTGAGCATTAGTGATATGCACATGGTCACTGGAACCAGAACAGAAATGCTTTGTCTCAAAAGATGGCTTGTTTTGGATACAAAGGAACTGGTTTTCACATTTCTAGCCTTGGATGGGCTGGCTGCTGAAGTCCAGTCTCTCACAACACTGGCTGACCACCAACAGGTGCTTAGTCCAGGACACACCTATGCCATGTGCTGCTGCACACTTACAGGAGCACACAACTGTTTCCCCAAACATGCACAACAAATAAAAAACCTAGAGTCTGAAAAGGCACATGAATTACGATGCCCTGAAAAGAAGAAAGTAGGTATTCATTTGTGCTTTGAGCCCTGCAGTGGCAGAAGTGTCCTGAGTGGAACCACTCAGAAAACATCTGGGTATCTTCCTTCCACTAAACCTCCTGCAGTTCTTGCTGAGGTCACATAGGCATGACTGGGTGTTGCAGTCAGAGTAATTCTTAGAAAGAGTGAAGATCTAATGCACTTTCAACCTGTGTGGTGGCCACAGCAAGTTCTGTAGGATTGCCTTGTTTGGAAGTTAATAAATAAAATGCCAATTTAGTTTTAAAACTTAATTTTTTGCTTTTTATGTGCTGTGTGTGGGTGTACACATCTGTCTGCACTTGGAGGGTCCCCCATCTACAAGGACATCCTGTGGAAACAAAATAAAAAGTAGTTCCATTACTATTATTTCACTGTATTTAAAGCAGACCTGAAGAATACAATATTTAACCAAAATCTAATAAAATTGTCTTATGCTTTTTCCGTAATTTCTTTCCTATCATTACAGATTACAAAGACATTTGTGCCTAAACAGAAGCTGTCTTCTTCCAATCAGCCTGCTCTTTCTGCTCAGTTCATTCACTAAATCATTTAATCACCCAAGGCCATATGTTACCATCTTGTGTTAAACGGGTGGAAGAGAAAAAAAATATGCAAAAATCTCTGCACAAGAGTGGGTGTCAGCATCCAGCATAGCTCCCACTAGGAAGTACAAAATATAAAATGTTATTACCAGTGAATGTGAAGACAAAAATAAACTTAGACAGATAAAAAGAAAGAAAGAAAGAAGGCATTGCAAAGGTGAAGAAGACAATCTTCCATTCTTAATTTCAGGTGGAAAAGTTATGAATTCAGTGTTACTTGTCAGTCCGCTTTCTCGTATTCTCAATATTCTGCCATTATGTGCTGTGCTCTCCTGTAATTACCTTGAAAGCACATTAACTCATTAACTTACAGTCCTGTTTTTTGCATCGCATGAATAAGACCCTGTCCCTGATTTGGCTCTCTCATGGCTCTTGCTCCTGACTGAGTTCCCTCTTGGGCTCTTCTGTTTCTCTCTCTCCATGTCCTCGTGCATATTTTACTCCAGGTATTTCTGTGCGGAGTCATCTGCTTTAACCACACGGCTTCAGCTGCTGTTCCCTGTCACAATTACATTGTGTGGTTTTTCTCTCTTGGCACATTTGTTGGGTGACAGACCCTTGGGAAACACAGCTTGGAGCAAATTGTGGCGGAGTTTACTCCCATCAGAGAACAAGGAGGCTCAGTAGAAGTTAGGAAAGATAAAACCTATTATTTTTAAAGCAAGAGCATTTTGCGGTTTTATGGAAGGAGCTGTGATCCACCCTTCCTTCATATCATCAGGAAGCTTTTGTGGGCTTTTTTGACAGTGAGCTTGTGTCAGTGCTGTGGTTGGAGCAGGAGAATGGCTGAGTGAGGGGTCTTCACCAGAAGCCTCTGCTGCTCTCTGCTTGCTGTGGCTTCTGAGACAGGGGCATAACATCCCCACTCCCCATCCTCTAAAATTCCCCACTCCATTTTATCCCAAGACTATGAAAGCATAAAAGATTATATTTTAATTTGCATGGTTTGCTGGTTTTTATTTGGCAGCTACAATAACAACAGGCTATGCTGAGCCCATAAAACAAAGTGAGAACAGCAGCTCGTTTTTGTGGCAGAATGTAATGGCTATGGCTAAAGGGCTTACATAATTCATCTTAAACCCTTATGCCACTATTTATTGATGTTTAAATGAAAATTAAACTCTTAGAGCCATAAGGAGGCTTCTGGTATCTGAAACGGGATTTTTGATGCTGATATTTTTATCTGACACTACCGGCTGTAAGATCCCATGGGGAAGCATTTTGCTGGGAAGCAAGATGACAGGGCAGGGCTGGGACTCTCCCTCCCCTCCCTGCCTCCTGTGCAAGGTGGCACCAAAGCCCTTGGAGACCCCAAAATGTAAAGGTATTGAATTGCCATACCAGTGAATCTGATCTGAGAGGTTGCCAACCAAAAAGTGCATTTCCATGATGGTCACTGAGGTCGCGCCAAAAAAAGGTGAAGTAAAACCGAGGCATCTGGTTTCCTCAGCAGCTTATTGTAAGAACAGCATCTCTGTGTTGACTCTTCCTAATGTCTGAGATGACAAAGAATTCAGCTAACCATACTGTTAAGGTAGAAACAAGATTTTTATTTCCCAGAGGCTTTTAGAAGGTTATTTTGTTTGTTTCTCAGATTTTTTTGTGATATATCATTTCCCTCGCTACCCTCCCTCCCCCCTTTCCTCCTCCCGCCCGGTCTCTATTCTCCAGCAGATAGAGCAGACTCAGGAAGTGAATTGCTGCTTAAGGGAAGTGTCCTGCCTCCAAGCTGACTTATATAGTAGGACATATGGCATAAGTTATATTTGGACAGATGTGAACAAGTAGTCAGTGGATTTGATAAGATTCTTTATTTAAACTAACTTGCACAGTGTCAACTGTTCTACCATCTTTCTCTCCTTGCTCAATCTGATCTTTTGCCAGTTTCAGGAATTTTAAATTTACTTTACATCAAACTAGTCTGTAGAGCTGTAAATGCATTTAAGAGCGTTCAGTCATGACAACAATATCTGATTTTCTCTATGCTATGATTAGCAAATATCTGCTTTTAGTGATAAAGCAGGCACAGATGATGAATTGTATGAGTTGCAAATCCCAAGTGATTAACCAGTTTGAGAAGCCAAGCTCAATGCAAGCCATTTTCATTAATGGGTTTAATTTAGCCTCTGATACTTCTGTTTCACTGGTGTGAAGTTGAGGCATAAAGTAGTTCTCTACCTCCCATGGGTAACGTAGACATGAAAAAAAATTTTAAAAAGGATTGAATGAATTTCAAGAGATCACTTATTTCCCTGTCTGGAGTGCTGTTGGGATCATCTGTATCTCAGCTATTTCTGAAAAACGCTGGTCTGTCCTATTGGAAATTTCCCATGAAGAAGATCCTGCTGTCCACCCAGGTAATCCTTCCTGCTCCATTAGCCTTTCTAGAAATAAATTTCTCCTGGAGTGTTCTTGCAAGTATTGCTGCAAGAAGCTTGTTACTTGTCCTCCACAGGGCAGTCATGCACCCTAACAGTTAATAATGTGCAGGTCAGCCATCACACCTCATTGAGCCTTGTCTTCTTTAGATTAAACAGCCCCAAATGTTCCTTTTAGGTCACATTTCTTACATTTTGTTTCATTGTTTTCATCTTCTAGTTGGTCCATGTCCTGCTCACCCTGGTTGTAGATACTGCACTTACACAGTTTATTATTCCCGCTGAAGCCATAAATTTGGCTTTTGCTCATCTTTTTTGGACCATTTTCCAGTTTCCCAGAAACATTTTGAATTAGTCTTTCCTCTTGTGCGCTTGCAGCTGATTCCAAGCTGGTGCTATCTGCAAATTTAAGAGTTGTACTTTTAATCTGTTTATCTGTATTGTTGATGAAAAGGATGAGTTGTATCAAATCTAGAACAGCTGTCTTGAGAACCGGACCCTTTGGTTTGGCAGTGAATATTTGTAATGACTTTTCAGCCAGTCCTGTAAACCACTGGTTAGTTTTAGCTTTACCATGTTCCCTGGTTTAGTCACAAGAGCTTCAGGTAGGAGAAGGCAAACTGCCTGGATGAAGGCAAGACACAGTGATGATTATCTCCCCTTCTCTCAAGGCCTCTTAGACCATCTCAGAGAGAAACTGGATTTGTTAAATATGCTTAGTTTGTGCTAAATCAATGTGGACCAGAGCTCATCTCCTCATTGTCTTCCAGGTGGTTTAAAAATGTTTAAAATGTTTTTCCTGTATTTATCTGAGAAATTAAGTTTGATAACTGGTCCCCTCTTTGAAGGATAAACTACCTGCCTTGTCCTCCAAGAGTTGTCAAGAAGGACTGCTACTGATGAGGAGATTGATCCAACCTGCCCTTTGCTATCAGGATGCTTAAAGGTAAGTACAGGTTAGGAAATAATGAGTGCCTTATCAATGACTTGAGAGCAACTATTCAGTAGTGCAAAGGGAGGGTGGTGGTTCAGCCTTCCATCCCAGCACACCACTTTCCCACTGGCCTCAGTGGAGTCCATTCCCTCATGTTAGCTCCTAAACCAAAATCCCACTAAATTAAACTTTTCTTGCACATTATAACTCTCAAAAGATAGTGTGGGTGGGTGAAAAAATACATTCCTCAGGGCTTGAAAATAGATGAAAGTGGATATTTGGCATAAAACTAACAAAAAGAGAAGACGTGGAAATGTATTATCTGCCACAAAGATGGGTTTGAAGTGTCAGTGACGGTTCAGCATCCAGGTAACTGGGCCTAATGTTCACCCTTTTGGTACAGACGTGTGCTGCATTAGCATATGTGCCATTTTCATTTGCAGCCCCACTATTTAATGGTTAAAAGCTAATTAAAACATACAGTGGCATTTTGAATCAATATAGCGTATGGACTGCTGCAAATTCTCTCATCAGGCATGTTGCCCTCAGGAAGCAACATTAACTTCAACAGCAAAATAGGGCTGTGAGCTCATTAATCACCACGTTCAGAGACAGCCCGGGTGGCAGTGGTAGCAGCTCTGTGTGTTTCTGGGGTAAAGATCGGATACAATGGTTAGATATGTGAAGCGTTGCACAAATATTAACTATTACAGCCAACTGTTTTTGCATTTGGCATTTATCATCTCATCTCTTCATATTAAAAAGCAGAGGTGGATTTTTTTCAGGCAATATATAGGTATCAGGTTGCTATAAGAACTAACTCTGAAATCCCCTTATTTCTTTGTAACAAATAAAGAAAATCCCTGAGCCAACAGCCCCCACCCATTTGGGAATGTGTAGAGGAAGAAAAAAACATGTAAAGGAGGGAGAAAAAATAGGGAAGAAAGGTGGAAAGAAGAGTTGAGGAGAAAGATAAGGAGAGTGATAGTCAGAGATGAAAAGCTAAAGTTGGAAGAAATTAGGCAGAAAAGGGGAGGAAATTTGTTTGAGAATATAAACTTTGAGAGCATCTCCTAAACTCTCTGCTTTGGTACAAGTGCTCATTGAAACAAAAACCTTGCAGCCCCTATCCCCTTTCTTCCCCATTTCATCAGTTTTGGTGAATGAGGTTAAGGCTCACCAGGACAAAGCAGAAAAGGCTGCACTCAGATCTTCTGTCCTTGCTGGTCCCTCAATTTATCACAAAGGTTCACAGGCTGTCTTTTACGCTCAAACTTTGTCACTGGTGGTCATTTTGCTGCAGCCAAGAGCCCCTCTTACCTTTTGTGTGGGCTCTGATGTGCAACTTCTAGAGACGCAGTTAACACTTGGAGTGTGACCCTGTGATAGATTTGTTCCTGATTTTCCTGGAACATATTAAAGACTAGAAAGAAAATCTGAATGCTGGCTCTTTGCTTTGTGTAGGATTCAGATGCACAAATTCCAGTGCTGACTCTTTTTATTGTGACTTTGTGTTTACAAGAAATCAAATCTTTCTTTTAGCTGTGCATGTATGCTACAGAAGAAACTAGAGTCACTTCGTGAGTCTGTGTCAACAGGGGTAAACAGTCAAGCTGAGGACAGTGTTGCTCTTTGTCTTCTTCCTGCACTTGCTTTTTCCAGTCTATCTCACCACTCTTTGGCCCTTTGAGGAGAGGGCTTCAATCTACATGCTTGCTATTGCTTCATGAACTCACCAGTGGATGTAGCTTTTTCTGAGTGGTGTGAGTGTGGACCCATTCTTCATAAAATCTGGAGAGAGCAAGCATGCAGAAGCATTAGTGATTGATGAGGACTGTAAAAGCGCCAGGGAAGAGAGGAGCTTCCAAAGAAAATGAGGTGCTGGAGGAACACAGACTGCACATGTATGGTGCTGTTGCTGCCGTACAGTGAAGGGCTTGAACTTCCCACTGGTTGTCCAAGTGGGAATATCTGCAGAATCCACACTGTGGTACAAGTTCTACTCACCCACTGCTGGCATCTCACATTGCTTTTGAACTCCATTACTTTTGTCCCATACATATCCATTGGTCCCACCTTCCTGCTTAGTGGAGTTAATTTTTATGCCAGGCAGCAAGTTTCATACCTTCTGCTTGCACCTCTGAAGCCACACAGCTTCTAAGACCCCCTGCCAGATTTCTCCTCCTTGAGATGCTTTTGTTCTCTTTTCTTTTTCTAAGCAATTTTTAATGGAAGATGGAAGAAATATCTAGGGGGAGATGTAGGTGCAGATCTAGGAGAGGAGAATGCCTGTAGGACTTGGCATGGTGAATCAAAGGCACCTTTTCTCAGACTCTTCCATGGTATGACCTAAAGGCAGCTGCTCAAAGTGGTCAGTTTTGCAATGGGGAGGCTTCATTAGTAACCCTAAATTAAACTTAGCCAGCATTCGTGGGGCCTTCCAGGCAGAGGAAAAAAAGAGAGCATAACATGAGGGCACAGGAGAAGGATTTTGCTCTGTAACGGCAAATTACCCACTCAAAAATAACATAAAGTAGGGAGGAAAAAATTAACGAATAAAGTCTGCACATTATTTTAAATCACAGAAGTGTCAAAAATGGTAATGCCTATATCAAGGCTGCCCTAATGTAGCTTTAATTTGCATGCCATTGGCATTGATTTGATGTGAATATTTACTCTCCTATTCAATTAAGAAAATCCATAACTGCCACCATATTTTAATGTTAATGTATTTTTACACAGCTCTCTGTTTACCTTATTTTCTCTTCTATAACATTAACACTTTTTTTTTTTTGTCAAAAAAATGTGTGAAAGATTAATTTGTAGAATGACGGGATATGTGGGTGTGTAGCACAGGCCAGATGGAAGGGGTGTAACATGACAGTTTTCTTCTGTGGCTTCGTTTTGTTTTTATTGTTGCAAGCGAGCAAAGTATAACTAAAATTATCATTTCTTCTCTGGGCAAAAAGAACTAAGTGGTAAGTTCCTCTTTTACTCCCCATGGCTCTCCAGCTCACCATGCAGCTGCAACCCTGCTCGGCATAGCTCACAGGCTGATAAACATTTGTTTTAAACTTCAGCTTGTTTATTTGAAGGCTACTATTATTTATTGAAGTCAATTTGTATGATGCTCTATAATCTTGTATCATGGAATAGATCTAAATGCAGGTTTATTACTAAACAAGAGAAATTTGGTGAGACCTACTCATATTGTCTTGGCTGAGAAGGGTGCATCAGGGTGAAAACAGGCACTAATGCTATAAAAAAGAAAAAGGAAAGAGCTTTTTAAATCTATAAAGCTGTCCATTCAAGAAAGCTTTTGAATTGTTGAAAGAGGGTTGTTCCGAGGCCAAATTCTAATTTACACATAAGTATTGTAGGAGTTTGGTATAGTAAATGTCCTTATTGAAGAATAAAGCAATTAGCACAGTAACTCGCTGTCATCTGGCACGTAAAGGCATTCCAAGAAAAAGTTAAGTGTTGAGGAAAGGAGAGAAATTCAGGACAGCATGTGGGAGAGGAATATGGAGGCTCCTTTTTATGCCACTCAGGAGAAAAAGAGAGGAGAGACAACCCATTGCAAAATTAATCTGTTCCCTTACTTCAACTAAGTTTCTTCTCTTCTTTTAAAGGGAAGTGGGGCTAAAAATCCACTTACCTAGGTTCTTACTAAGAGGCTAAAATCCTGAAACCATGATACAATCAGCAAAATATAAACATTTTGCATCCTCATCCACGAATGCTTATTCTGCTCTCTGAATGAGTCCTGTGAACAGGCACACTCTTCGTGAGCTTTGTCTTCTGTGTCTGTGCTACCTGCTCCCGTGTGTATGGGAAAGCATCCCATAAAAATGATTACCCTTTTTTTCCCCACACATATCTCTTGGCTTTCTGTTAGCGGCGTATCATTAGTCTGGTGCTTCCTGAGTCAAGCATCTCTCTTCCTTTTTCTCTTAGCCATCTATTTTTCCAACATTAGTAGGTTTGTGCCTTAAATTTAACTGACATGTAACAGTTTTTCACTTTTCTCTTCAGAATTTCCCTCAAAATTAGGTCTTCCATGCCTGTGAGCAGTTGTAGATTCTTCTCTGCTTTAACAACTCTTTGATGTTTAGCCTCAGTTATGTACCTAGAGTTATGTACTGGAACACATTCCAGAGTCACCAGCCTTTTATCTGGTCTGTACTAGCTTTGGTGTCACTGGGGATGTTTGGCTCCTGTATACACATGTTTAAGACCAAGCAAGTAATGCAGCAACAAGAAAAAAGGAAACTTCCAGTGCACTTGAGGGAATTAGAGGGCACTCCTAAATTGTTCCTTTTACACAACTCCTCTAGAAGGGTGTGTTTGCAGATGTGCAGAGACTTTTGGGTGCCACTTTTATCACTCCTTCCCAGAGCTAAGGGGATGCAGTGCAAGGGTGTCAAGTGCTGTAGCCACGAGAGCACCCCTTCAGGCACACAAGAGTCACCCCAATCTGTTTTACATGGCTGCTTGTGCCAACCAGAATATCAATAAAAACATCCTTCTTTTTTCTTCTTAAAAAAAATCTCAGTAAAACCCAAGTTTTAATTGTTAAAAACTCATTCACGGTACCTTTTTTTAAGAAAAAACCCCCACAACAACCAAAACTGAGAAATCTGTCTTCAGAGCTGTTAGGACAGTCACAGTGAGGCTTTGAGGATGAAGAGGTACAAGTGGGCTTCAGAAAAAAAATGTTGAGTTTTCATTACTGTAAAATAACAAATCCTCAAACAACTTTGCTGAAAATCAGACTCCTGGGGCAAAGCAAGCAGACTGCAAAGTAGTGTAATCTTGACCTCTGCCCTCTTCATGCCTGATGGGCAGGATCTGAATCTGTACTGAAAATATTGATTACTTACCACATTATCCCCCTGGTTTTCAGAAACAAAATTGTTGGGGGGTTCTCCATCCTTTTTGTCTGGTCTATTTGACCACACTGCTGCAGTGTTGTACTTGCTAGGTGGGGATGAGGATGCAGAGGGGTGGCTGTGCACCAGCCTGCTCGGAGTTCTGCTGGAGAACTTGGAGATGGGCAGACGTCCCATCAACCCACAGTCTAACCTGGGGTTAGACACCAGTTTCAGCTTCCCGAGTGCAGTAGTCCCTAGCAGCCCAGACAGGAGCTGTCTTGCTTTCTCCCTCTGCTTCCGATCCTCAGTCTCTGGTTCCTCTTCTGGACTTAGTGTGCCTGACATGAGGATAGGTTGGGACAAATTTTCAAGTCTCCCCTGTGACAGATGGTGTCATGTCCATCATAGCAGCTCATAATGGAGAGCCCGGAGAGTGCCCCAGAGCTAGGACAAAATGCTTTGTTTCAGTTTTTCATGTGATTGCTTTTCATTGTTAGGTTGCATTTTCTTGCTAACAAAAATTACTTTCAGTCTTTGTTTCACTGGTTGATGGTATTGTGTCTCTAGTCATCATAAAATTCTACAAATGCCACAATGCAAAGGTTTCTTGTGTTCTTAGTCCCTGCTAGTAGCCAGCTCAACATGGAGTTACATGCTTTTTCCAAATACAGAAGTGAATTTGACCGATTTTAGCAAGAGGCTGAAAAAACATTATTCATATCTCTAGAAAATATTGCTTGTCCCAGCCAAATGAACAAACATTTTGCAAGGCTGAGCAATAGTGTTGTGCTTTCAAGATATTCTCTGCCAAGGATTTGGTTCTCCTGATGATACTTGAGTTTTCTGGTGATGGGACAAAGACCTCTGGGAACTGGCCACAGCCAGAACTTTCCCACTTCACCGACAGCATGGGGCTAGCAATAATTTCAGGAACGAACAATGAGATTGCACTGAAATCAGCTTCAAAGAAATACATAAATTGCCTCTGTTCTTTCATTTCAAAAAACACTTGATACTGGAACATTAGGCTGATGGCTGGACTAGATGATTTGAAAAGTCCCTTCCAACTTAGGCAATTCTATCATTCTCTGATTCTATAATTGCTTCTGTTCTTTCTTTCTTTGAGACCTTACTCAACCTGAAGGATGAGGGCAAGTGATTGTACCTTTGTCCTAGAACTTGCCTTCTCCTCAGTGGGGTGGGAACCAGGCAGCAAGATCTAACCTGGCTATCTGGTTTCTGGAGATGCAGAAATCCTGTCCTGTAGGATGGAGCCCACCTGAAGTGCACTTACCTGTTGATGCACTTCATAAAAAAATTACATTCTCAGCTACATTGTCTGTGTTCAGGCTGGGTGTTGTGGGAATGGTGAGATAAATTGTGATGAAGTCACCTGGAAGGTACTAAGTTTCCACCGAACTACTCAGAGGAAGCTCACTGGCAAATCTGTTTTCTTCACTGACATGGGTTCTTCCTTTCAGGAACCTCAAGAAGAGCCATCAAGCAATGAAGATTATTGGGCTAGGTCCTGGGGGATGGTCTAGGCTTTACTATAAGCCCTGTGGCATCCCCTACCTTGGTAAAGGACATTTGAGTTACCAGTGCTGTGCTCTGCAGAGCTGCTTGGGAGGTTCTCGGATCAGACAGCAATGAGCTCCACAGAAAAGCATATAAATATATTAAATTTATGAACATTTACTGTACGCTGCACACTGAAATCTGCCAACACTAATCCAAAAGAATTACACATTTTAGGCCTGAACATAACATACTGTATGCAGTAACTCACATCAGAGCAACCCATATGCTACTGTTAATGTGCCAACTGACACATGTTAAGCTACAAACATAAGAAAGGATTGGATTTCAACTGCATTTTTGTATTCCAGTTATTTCTCGGGTCCATTATTTTTTATTCACCATCGTCTTCCCTCCTCTCTCTAGACAGCTTGCTCTCCCTAATACATTTTCCACTCCCCCTACCAGATCTCCTGCTGGGTAGAGGCTGCCCCAGAGACAGAGCGACCAACATAAGCACATGGGCCAAAAAGAACAGAAATAGAACAACCCCCTGCAATAATCTAGGTCACTTAATAGCCTACTTTCAGGGTTCTCTGTGAACCCTGTACCCACTCCTGCTAGGCAATGAGAAACCCTGAGAAGAAGTGGGTGGATGAGTAGACAGCCAGCCATCCCAAGTGTCAGATCTGACTCCTTGGGAGAGATGCATCGAGGATGCTCTGACAGAATGTGTCTGAGCTGGAGGCAAATGTTTCTGTATTACATTCATGACACAAGAGTTCTGCCACCTCACAATATGTGCATGCTGATGCTTCTTGATGGTAATAACTGGATTTTTCCTGAGACACAGTGAAGGCACCCCAATGCATTTATAATAATTAGATCTCAAGAATATTTACTGAGCAAGGATAATTCTCCAGAAATTGGTATGTTTTACATAAAACGAGTCAGTATCAACAGCAGGAGCCTCTGAGCATCAAGGTGCCCCACAAAGCAGGAAGGAATCTGCTTCTCACCTTTCAGGTTTGTCAAGGTGAGACACCGGCAGTTGAAACATGCGACAGCGGACCAGACTGTGAAAGTTTCAGTTCTCCTACCCAACTAGCCAAGCTCATACATTCACATGGGGTTAGTGGCAAGAACTGTGCAAAGGATGCTATCCCATTATGTAAGCAGGAGGGTTTAAAAAAGGAAAGCTGAAAAGAAGACAAGAGAACATGTCATCATACAGATTTAAACCACAAACTTTCAGTTACCTTACCAGATAAATGCCACTTAGGGAGGCAAGTGGTGTATTTCCTGTAGGCCAGCTACTGAAGAGGATCTGATAGAGATTTAAGTGATAGATTCTGCAAGTATTTGGCAATGCATCAATAACGTACTGGAGAACCAGACTCCCGAGTCTCTTTTTGATTAAAGAAAGCAGCTGCTGGAGTCTCAGAGCTAGAAAAAGCCACTGAATGTGCCATGTGAGAAACCAGGATTCAGCTTCCACCTCTGCTAGAGCTGGCCTGGTGTAAATTGTGAAATGAAAGAAAGAATAGCTGGCTTGTGTTTGAAGTAGGAGAGACTGCACAATAACAATATACTCCAGCCCTTGGGTAGTGACTGCTTGTACTTCAACATATTCCAACAGATTACTTAAGTCCCCTCTTTTTCTCTGTCCTTTTGGCTTGTGTGGGCAGTGCAATGTAACCCGTAGCAGCACGTGCTGCAAGAGCTAATAATACCCTGGAGATGATGGAAATAGCATCCTTGAGGTAAGAGCTTACACTTTAATTTCAGCACAGAGAAATCTTGTGGGATTCCCTTATTCAGAGTTATATACCTCACGCTCTTCTAGAAACTTCAAAGACTTTTATGCAAAAAAACCCTTTCATCATGTCCTCAGACAGGCTTAATTAAATTTAGGAGATGATTTCACCTTTATAAAATAAGCAGAAAAGTGTCTACCATTTAAGCACAATGCTATATTTAATTTTATTTTTAATAATATTCTGACTTCCTTTTTTATTTCAACCATACATTTAAGATTTGCATGTGAGTGCCTGCGGAGCCTAAATGCAGGAGGATTAGGCGGGTTGATAGCCTTGCTCATGAAGTCTGCATGATTTAGGCTTTTAAGACACTTCTAAATAAAAGACCAAGGGTTATTCATTAACATTACATTTAATTTGATAAGGGCTGGCTCCCAAGACTCTCTTTCTAATCAGTGAAGAGAAACATTGTCCCCTGAGGTCTCTTCATTAGACCTGCTCTGCTGAGCCCTGCCCAACATGAGGCCCAGGACAGGATCTCCTCTCTCTCTCTCTCTCCATAGCTATAGGGGAAACATAACATAGAATAGCTGCTGAGCAGTGTACCTAATAGAAGTATTTGGATTAGACTAACATGAATCCTCTTCACAGTGTGTTCAAAATAATGCCTCCTTTTAATGCTTAAAGCATTTGTCTGTAGAAGTGAGACAGATGACACTATGTGCAGTAAAGTTCAGTTGCTGATGTTCAGTAGTGGAAGTTCAATGGTTGACAAGGGTATGGAGAATACAAAAAGAGCCATGCTGTGTCAGATCAAGTGACTGTCTAGTCAAACATTCTGCACTGAGCAATGACCAAGATAGGTTGTGGGAAGAGTATAAGAACAAGAGAATCATGTAGTGAAACATCCCCCCAATGGCATTCCCCCCAGCCTCCAGCTATTTGCCGTTCAGTTACCTGCTGAGCCAGAGCTGATATCTCTATGTTCAGTTGCCCTCAATGGACTTCCTTTTCTTCAGTGAATTTTTCCAGTTGCTTCTTATGTCCATATAAAATTTCAGCCTCTTGTGACAGACCATCTTTAGGTGAATCACATTGTGTGTGTCAAGGTAGTGAATCTTCTTTCATGTATTTTGGAAGTGCCATCTGTGAGAAATCCTGCTCAAAACTCAAAATATTTAAACTGAGGTGTGGTTCTTGTGAAGCAATATTTATTCACTATAGCAGCATAGTTCTTGTATCAGAAAGGACAATAAACAATCCATCCCTATTCACCTTCTGTACGCCACTCGTTTTTATAGACTCCTGTCATGTCCCCGTTTTCTCCAAGCAGAAGAATCCTGGTCTGCTTTGTCATTCCTGACACAATGTGCCTGAATCTACAAGTTACAGGGAAACTGAATTGTTTTGTTCAAGAAGAGCTAGAGTGGATGAACGAACATAAATGCTTAGGCACAAGTAAACGGAATCAATTAAAGGATTAGACTTTAGTAGAAATGATCTCTTCCATGAAAAGGCAGGTGGACTTCCTGTTTCAGACCCTACTGGTGGCTCTCTTGATCTCCCAGAATTCTTCCAGTATTTACGAGAAAAAGCAAAACGTATGTTCCATTTACCCTGTTTTTCCATCATGGCTGTAGTAAAGTGTGGTGAGAAGAGACATTCTTCACACTCTAGTAGCTGTAAGGGAAAATGGAAAATTTCTTGTAGATTACCCTGCCTCTCCCAAAGGCTTCACTTGATCATGGAAGAGTTCAGCATGAGAATGGTGCCTTTACATTCACACACGCATGCACTGACCTCATATCACTGCTTCCTCCTGTGGGGACAGCTGGGGGAGACACGCATATCAGGACATTGCTGGCATGTTTTATGTGCTTGACTAGTATCCTGAGTCAAGGTGTAGCTGGTTGGTAAGCAAGAAGATTTTTATGTATGACTCCTCCTGAAAGTGAATTTGGGCTGACAGTGTTGCTCATTGCATGTATGAACGTGCATCACGATGTCTCAGACCCCTCCTATTATGCCTCTTTTTCAGCTTGCACTAAAATGAATAAGCACGATATCTGAATACAAAACTTTGTCTTTAAAGTGTCTTTAAAGCTTAATGCTGTCTTATCACACTTGGGGGCATTACAGATAGAGTGGGGACTGAGGTAGAGAAGTACTAGTGTTCCCCTAAAAATAAATTACATTCCTAGTGACCTTCACTACCATGCGTTATCTGAAACTGAAGCTGAATAAGCAAGTCAGTGATTTAGTTTCCATAATTTGAAGCAATAGACTTGAGATGTTCACTCTCATCCTTCCTCCATTCAAGGAAGAATGCAATCTTTGCAAAGCACAGCTTTCAACTCGCTGTACCCATTTGGTACTTGCTGCCAAATGGAATGTGGATGTGCCTCAGAGAAGATCACTCTTGACTAATGAAATGGCAATTAGTTTACACAACTGATTAGCATCAGTATTTATTTTACTTTTCAATATCACCTAAAAGCAGCTCTGAGAAACGGAAACTGTAGCATTATCTGTTAACACTTATCTTTTAAATGAATTGCCCTATTAAATGTAAAAAGCTGGCGTTTGTGCTGCACGCACCTATGTTATCGTTGCTGCAAAGCAGATGCAGAATGTAAGGCGACTTGAACAATCAGCACTGTAATTTGCACAGTAACATTGTTTTAGATCTAATTACTGCTTATGCAGATCCCTTACAAAAATGTGAAAACCACACCAGGATGTAATTGTTAATGAATTTAGTGCAAAGCACATCTGCATAAATTCCATTTCAGCAGGAAAAAAAACATCCAACCTCTAAGTTCAACCACTATTTGCTCAAGAGCCAAAACACTGTGAATTGTGCCCACTATCTTTTAGCCTTGCTCTGCTGGCTTTGATATTTCAAATAAATACTACAAAGTTAAAGCCTCCAGCTGCAGACCAACCCATCTGTAGATGTTTGTTATATTTGGCAGTATTCAAAGACGATTTGCCTTCCTGCTGAGAAATAAAATAAAAAAAGAGGTTCTCTCAGCAAAAACCCAAAATTGAAATACTTATCAGCCAAAAAATAAAGTTTAAAAATATTCTGCATGGGTCAAGTGGCAGAACTTTCGGAAGAGTGCCATGTATGTGTCCTGCATCCATAGCTTGAACTCTATACCTTGCTCCATCCATGTGCATAAGTCCATCTGCAGTCGTCTCTCAGGTCTGCATAGCATTACCATGACTAACAAAGAGTGCCACTAATAAGTACAGTTAACTGATCTTCATGAAACAACTCATTTGCCCATCAAGATCTACTCTACATGCATTTGTTTATTCAGAGTTGTGAACTGGGTTTTAGGTTGGACTCAGGAGCTGGCATTCCATCAAAGAACCAGGCTCAGAGATTTTTGTACCAGTATCAGTTTGTTGGGGTGGGTTTCAAGATGAGATGACACCAAGCTGTGTGGTGAAGTTGATACACCTGAAGGAAGGGATGCCATCCAGAAGGACCTTGACAGGCTTGAGAGGTGGGCCCAAGCCAACCTCATGAAGTTCAACAAGGCCAAGTGCAAGGTCCTGAACCTGGGTCGAAGCAATCCCAAGCACAAATACAGGCTGGGTGGAGAGTGGCTTGAGTGCAGCTCTGAAGAGAAAGACTTGGGAGTGTCAGTTGACGACAAACTCAACATGAGCCAGCAGTGTGCACTCGCAGCCAAGAAGGGCAACCAAATCCTGGGTTGCATCAGGAGGAGTGTGACCAGCAGGTCAAGAGAGGTGATTTTGCCCCTCTACTCGGCACTGGTGAGACCCCACCTGGAGTATTGCGTCCAGTTCTGGAGTCCTCAACACAGGAAGGACATTGAGCTATTGGAGAGGGTCCAGAGGAGGGCCACAAAGATGATCAAAGGGTTGGAGCAACTGCCCTATGAGGACAGGCTGAAGGAGTTGGGGTTGTTCAGCCTGGAGAAGAGAAGGCTCAGAGGGGACCTCATAGTGACTTATCAGTACCTGAGGGGGTCCTACAGAAAGGCAGGGGAAGGAATTTTTAACATAATATCGGATGGGAGGACTAGAAACAATGGATATAAATTAGAGGGGGATAGATTTAGACTAGACATAAGAAAGAAATTCTTTACAGTGAGGGTGGTGAAATACTGGAACAGGTTGCCCAGGGAGGTTGTGGATGCCCCCTCTCTGGAGGTGTTCAAGACTAGGCTGGACAGGGCACTGGGCAGCCTGGTCTAGTGGGAGGTGTCCCTGCCTATGGCAGGGGGGTTGGAACTTGATGATCTTTAAGGTTCCTTCCAACCCAAACTATTCTATGATTTGCTGGGTCTTGGCTTTATTTATAGCCTTTATATGCTGAATGCAACTCAGGTGCAGCTATCAAGCTCTCAGTAAACTTTTTTTGTGAGCTTCTTTATGAAAGTCTTAGGTGCATCATTTTCCCTGAATAGAGTGAAAATTGTTTTTACAAAAATAGTATGATTGTTTTGACATAAAGATTGTTAGCTCGTTGCATGTTTAGGATAAGCAGTATCCTAAACATGAGAAGCAGTAAGGAACATCAAAACCACAGAATTTTGCCTGTCTTCCTACCCCAGGAGGCCTTATACATCAGCACATTGATACCTATATACACAAGAGACAAATTATTAGTCTTGGTCTTATGTTTTTAATTTCTGTCAGTTTTTCTCACAAGTCTGGCGTTCATAGTAAGGTTTATACTCTTTTCCTTGGCTGCCAGTATATGAAGCATTTTTTGTATCTGTAGTTTTTAGAAAAGCATAGTTTTAGTTTTACATCCACAAGGTGTACCCGTGCCTTTTGTCTAAGAAATCAGAATAGATTCATGGGTGAGGTTGTGATGGAGGCACAATTTGGAGAGCTATTGCTTACTTCAAGCTCTGTCACAGACTTCCCATGGGTGATTAAATCAGGCAAGCAATTTATCCTCCCGTATCTCCATTCTCCATTTCTGAAAATGAGAAATTATAGCACTGGTTTACCTCACTGAGACATTCACAGTGAATGACCATGATAAAAATGCAGAGATACTCAGATATCATCAGGTGGACCTACATAAAAATCTTAATATAACTTATATTCTTGGATTGAAATGGATAGCTCCACAAGTCAATAGATGAAAATGTCCATGAGATTACTATCCATAATGGAGATTAATAAGATACATCCTGGCAGCAGGTTTCATGTTTCTTTTGGCAACATGCTAAAGCATACACTAAATGCCCAAGGCCCACCGCATTTTAAATTTCAGACGATCCCATGCTGGTGACAACAGTTCCATAGAGTCCCATAGAGACTGAACCGTCACTCCCAAGCTGGGAGTTCGACCCTGGTGGCCCTGGTACCTAAGTGTGATGGAACTAGGTAGGGACATCTAATGCCCAGTGAGACCACAACAGCATTGTGTCTTGGTTGCACTTATGCATTTCTTCATATAGATATATACCATTTCATACAGAAATGCCATACTGAGTTCTGCACAGAGGACTCAGAGAGAAGATCTCCTGGTATATGTTTTTCTGTTTGGAATAACAAGCAACTGATTTAAACCAGGTTTTTCATCTCCCTTCTTCCCTTTGGTAGAACCCAACATTTCCAGAACCAAAAGATATCTCTCTATCAAAAGGTTACTACAAAGTTTTTCCAAATTACAAGCTAGGTTGCACAAGGTTTTTTTTACATGATATTTGCGACTATGGAGGGCTTACGGGCTGAGGAGAAGACTGCATTAAACAGTAGGAGAGTAAAACAGTAGAACATGATGTCAGAAAACGTGGAGATGAGAAGGCTGACTGAGGCAACAGAGTAAGGTGAGAGGAAGATGAGGAGGACAGAGAGAAGACTCCATCAGAAGAAAATGAGGAGGCAAAGAATAGAATAGAGATGTGTGAACTGCACAGGAAGTTTCCCTTCCAAGAGCCTCAAATCTCAGCAGCTATCTTAGTTTTCTGTTTTGTGATGAAAACTAAACATTGCACAAAGAAAAGGGATAGAAATTCATCAAATCCCACTGGTTTGCACCCATTTAAGGCAATGAGTTTTGGCCGAGAGCATTGGGAAATTATTTTAATTCAGAAGATGGAAAGATAGAGGTTGTGGGCACCCAGTATAGCTGCTTGCCCTTTTGATTCCTCAGAGGTGAAAACCAGAAATCTAATTTTTCAAGTACTTCAGTGTTTCCAGCATCCAAAGCCTTAAATGCTGAGAAGTGAGGACCTACACTGGTTGGTAGATCCAGCAGGCCAGTGATGGATCGAGTTTGTCATGGATAATGGATGTAAATTGGAAGAGGGTAGATTCAGGCTAGGAATAAGAAAGAAATTCTTTATGGTAAGGGTAGTGAAACACTGGAACAAGTTACCCAGAGAGGCTGTGGATGCCCCCTCTCTGCAGGTGTTTAAAGCCAGGCTGGACAAGGCACTGAGCAACCTGATCTAATGGGAGCTGTTCCTGCCTATGGCAGGGGGGTTGGAACTTGATGATCTTTGAAGTCCCTTCCAACCCGAACTATACCATGATTCTATGATTCTATCTTTCACATCAGTGGCCTGGCCCATGGTCAGACCACCAGAAAGATTTTTCCTCTTGAGCAGAAATTAATGCTTCTATCCCTTCTATCTATGTTCTTTTTTTTGTTGATTCAGGTTTTTTTTGCTTACATTTCAGGAATTCATGCTCTTCATCTGCTGCTGGATATGACCATGTATATCTCCTCTTTTTGAGAACAAGTTCCTCCAAGCTGCTGCTCACGTGGCTTGAACAGCCATGGGAGCTGAGGTACAGTACTGGCCTGAACTAAAGAGGAGCCAAAACAGGGATCCTGAGGAATTCCAGGAGACGAAAAAACACTCTTCCATCAGCACGTTGGATGAAACCTGACATACAAGGAAAACAAGCAGATGTTTTCTTCCTTGCTCTGAGAGCCCTTTACATGTTAACTATGCGGTATAGAAAATTCAGCTGTTCCCCATTCCCGCAGGTTAGCATGGATAATAAAGGCACTACACTCTTTGCTTTCAGATATTTTTCTAAACAGTTTGGATCCTTGAAACATTTATACTAACAAAGACATTCCACTGCCTCCTTGCCTCCATCCCTCCCGCCCCCACCCCAGTAACTTGCTCTGTCTTGTATCTCCGACTTGATTTTTGGCATATATTTGCATACATTAGAAACGGAGAGAGGATTAAAGTTTAAGAGGAAATTGTGGCTAGTGTGAAAGGGGAACAAAAGGACATCTGTGAAGTGGCCCACAACTGGCAAGGAAAGCTATTCCACCTCCAGCACCAGCTGCAGGGGAAGTGGTGCCCACTACCCCCAACAAGACCTTCTTTGTTTTGCTGCGAAAACTAGGAGTGGCAGCTTTTAAAGTGACACAATTTGAGGTGAGGAGCTTCCCTTTTTGCCACTCTATTCCAATATTATATAGTAAAAGATATGTTCTAAGGAATTCATTCCTCCCGCTATTACTCTCCTCAAAAAATCTTACAAATGCAAAGGGAGTACAGATTCCTGGTGGTGGTGTTCTCTGCACCCCCAGGCAGGGATACCAGAGTCACCACTCCAGGACCCATCAGCCCTCCTAAAGCTGCCACCTCCTCACATGGTAGAGGAGAAGGTTTTCCAGCACTGCTTGGCCACATGGCAGAAGGAGGATATGGGGGCTGTGAGGAGAAAGTGAAAGACAGAGGAAAGTGGTGAGGGACAGAAAGCAAGTTGGGGTTGAGGGGAGGGGATTAGAGGGAAGGGGAGAGTAGAGGAGTGAAAAGGAGAGATGGGGAGAGGAGAGGAGAGGAGAGCTATTTCAGTTGGAAAAGCTGTACAGTGATCAACTATACCAACTGCCTCACCATACCAGGAAAAGTGGACTAAATATTCCTATATTTTAAATCTTTTTTTTTTTTTGCCACTTGCCTATGTAGCTGTTGGGTATTAGCATGTATTCTTCATCAGAGTGTGGGAGGATTTTGCATTTATACAAAAAAATAATTTATGCATTTCAAAATACTGACAATATTGTTAAGATTTTGTCTGTTTTCACAAGAGTGAACTCTATGGCAAGCACATTTCCCAGTGTCTGTTCACTGTTCCAGCACTATTCTGTGACCTTATTTGAGAGTACACAATCTAGTGCTGATTCAGGACAACATTTCATACCATGTCAGCCCATCATTGGCAGGAGAAAGAAAAGAAAGGATCCAACCCAGATGTTTTTCAGAATGTTCTGATAAACTCAAGATTTTAATGACATTTGCTACAATAGAAAAATAATGAAAAAAGGGGAGAAAAAGGCTAGTGGGAATTCTGGGCAGTCATGCAGAGGTGATCACTAAATGTCCTTTATGTACCCAATTTGTTCTTGATACTTAAGGACACTGTGGTGCTTGTACATGAGCTGGAGCCACTTGTCGCTGGAAAGGCTGCCAGGATTAAATCAGTAAGAAATTGTTTATTCAGCTTCTTCAAACAAAAAATGAATTGTTTTGTTGAATGAGATTTTTTTTTAATGAATTAGCACATGCCATGCCAGTAGTTTTTAAATGTAAAGCACTGAGAAGTTTTTTTTCCCTTTCATTCTGACATAACTGCCCTAGAATAACTCTGAAGTATCAGGGTTCCTGCAGCAACGCATTATATTATGTATTGCAAATGATAGAGTTACAGATATAGGTAGATAAACACCACCTAAAAAAAAATCACCAAACAAAACAACAAAAAAAACCCACAAAAAAGCATAGAAACTAACAAAATCCCTTCATACATTGTATATATTCTGTAGCATCTTTGATAATATCATACTTACTGCAACAGAAATCCAGTGCAGATGGGCATTTTTTAGATCTCTCTACTAGGATTATTCCCTTCTCTACTAGGATTATTCCCTTGGTGCTAAATTCTTCAGATTCTTTAGAGAGAGGTCTTCATAATGATGCATGTATCAAATTAAGCCTGAATCTTCCCTGTTTTCAGTAGGGAACTTATTTTCTCCCTGTGGAAAGCTGTGTACTTGCTAACGCTGAGCTTACCACCCATGGGGAGATCACAGCCACACACTGACCTTGCAAAAGGCCAGAAGCATCACCAGTCTTCACTGATTGCTTCCACCTCTCTTCTGCATGAAGCGGGAAAAAGCTGGTTCACCTTCTTCTCCCCTGGCAGCAAGTGAGCAGAAATCAGGGGTGAATGTGGTTTCAGCCAATGTGAGTGACTCTCCATAGAAACTGCTTGGAGTAGTCCCAAGACCACGGGTGTCCAAGAGCTAGTAATGACTTTAGGAGCACAATACTTGCAAAAACTAGGTTGCAACTCTAAGTTTGCTTGTAGTCTAGCTTGTCAAAATGCTACCAGGATTCAGAAGAACATATCAGTACATGTGTCTCTGTCCAGGTATGAGGCTTGCCAGAGTTGGGTTGAAGGTTGGATTTGATGATCTGAAAGGTCCCTTCCAACATTGGTGATTATGAAATTATCAGGAAATTATGCTATAAGTGTGCAGAACTCATAATAGCTGTGAGGAGGAACTGACAACTTGAGTTTGATAATTGCTTGGAATCAGGCAGAGATCTTACAGGTAGCAGTGGCAGGCTTGGGCTGTGGAACTCTGTAATAGGTACAGTCATGAGAGGTAATTTAAATTACATTTTTTGTGGGAAACAAAGACCCAGAACATGCCATGCATAAGGTTCACCATATCTATACAAGAACTTTCAATATTTCAACTTCCTTTATTGAGAATCAGATGACTCACAATTATCATATCTTATATATTTCCCCTGGTGGGTGTTGGACCATCCATGGCATTGGCATAATAAACTGGTTAACACACTTTTTATGTCCAGGAATGTAAAGATTAGTTCACTTTGGAAGAAACGAGTGGCAGCAGGCTTGCCACATCTAAACTCTGATAGTGTAGTTATTCTGTCTGGAAGAGCATGGTGTCTGGAAAAACCCTCAGTTGTAATTAGCAAACTAGGATTGTTCCATGCCCAAGTCAGGGAATCTGACATGGAAAACCTCCATAAACTTTTCCATCCCATTCCAAATTGGCCACCACAGTAACATAATTACGACAATAGGGATATTATATTTGGAAATGGGGTGCTAATAATAGGTTATCTTACTTAAGGAGTATTTCTTCCCCCGGTGAGTTTTGGAGATGCCTCTAGCTGAAAGAGGGGTGAGAAGAGTGAATTCACTGATATATTTGGAAAACAAGTAGGAAAAATCTAAATTAAGGTTCAGAAACCACAGTTCCAAGTCCATTTTATTTGAAAGACTTTCTTGATCTTGCTGTCAAAAATAATAATGAAAGAAATAACAAATATTAATGTGAAAAAAATACAAGAATCTATACGGGTTGTCTCTCCTGCTGAGCTGATTGCTTTCTGCTGAAGTAACATGTGATGAAAGCAGAACATTTACAACCTACCTTGATCAAATGCCATGACATGCAGGAGTGCTTCCAGGGCACTCAGCTTCCTCATCCGATTCCCCAAGGTATCATGCCCTGCAGTAACTGATAGTTGTTCCTGAGAAGACCTTCCTGCACTTTATTGCTCAACAGACTAGTTAATTAGGATAGTAAACTTGTAATGAGACTTCATATTTTAGCCATATTTAAAAAACCTGAAGAAACTGCATAATCTCCATGTCTGGATAGATTTATCACTGTTAGTACTTGGATTACATTCCTTCAGTTAATCTTTTTAGATTGTAATAGCTAATGTTTACAGAGCTTTCACACTAGGACTTGGATTTATATTACAGTCTTTGTAGTTTTAATGTTTCTTGTGTCTACTGATAGAGCGGTTCAGCAATATTGGAGGTTTCACTTTACCAGTGCAAATCAGGGTGGTGGTGGTGTGGGAAGGGTTCTTCAGCTAGCATTCCTGAAAGGTAAACAGGAATATAAGCTTAATGAGTGAATTTGTCTCAGTGGAGTTGTTCATGGTGGCAGTGCTGAGAGTGAGGAAGGGGATTTGAAGGTCATCTATGTAGAGCAATGTGACTTTGCCACCTGGAGTATACAGACTTAACTGTTCTTAATCTGTTCCAACCCTATCCCCTTCTCTCTAAGTTTCTAACTCTGCTGACAGTTGCGGTTCATACATGTTGCAAGGAATTCAGGCTCCTTGGTCACTTTGGTGACCACCATTTCTGTCCCATGCCTGCAACTGGTACTGCCTTTGTGTCCATCTTGTGATCCTTAACCTGCCTTATGAACAGACAAGTATCTGTGCTCTTACCGTGGGTACAGTCTATCCATTATTACCAGAACTTTGGTGAAAACTTCCTGGTACTTTTTTCCCTCATGCATGAAGTGCATGTTGCCCCTGCTAGAGACAAGCCCATCATGGTGACCCACTGAGAAAGGTCATACACCCTGGCAGAGGAGGCACAGGGTGCCTGCACAGTAGCCCTCAATTGGAGATCTGAGCTCACAGTGACAAGATGAGTCTGAAAAGGGGCAGGAAAAAGAAAGCCACAAGATCCTTCACAAAATAATGTCCACTTTTTCTACTGTCCATCATAAATGTTCTCACCTTGATAGTCTTATATCGATAATGAATATTCTGTACAGGGTTGCTCTCTTCAGGTTCTGGTAATGTATGCACACACACATACACACTCACATACACTGGTCTATTACAAAAGTTTCTGCTGAAAGGTGTTAGACCCACCACCAACTGTACCAGTACATTGCAATGTGCAATGGAGTTCTACAGAGTTTGGAGCACTCTTTTACAATTGATATGAATGAATGAATAACTGATAACATTAGGGGCAGGGGAGGAACAATTAAAAAAAAGATCTTTCCAAGGTCAGGGAAAAGTTAAAGACCCATATAAGCCTAAAGAAAGACAAATAACTACAGGAAATTTTAAGGACAAAGGAAAAAAATCTAGTGAAGCTGAGGAGCAGATGGGGTGGGGAAAAGAGGAAGAAGAGGAGTATAAAGCTGGATCAGCTTCTTTCTAATTTAGCTTTTCTTCCCCAGAGGAGCACATCTGGCATTCTCTCTGTGAGCTGTTTGAGCTTCACCTAAAAATGCAACCTCTTCCTGCATCCCTCCCTTGTGACAGAGAATCAGCCATTTAAGATACTGAACTAAAATCTTTTCACTAAGAGTTCTACCTCTATTTGACCTTAAAAGGCTACATTATTCTACGGGTATTCCCTGTAGGAGTATTTAAAGCCAGCAGCAGCTAGGGGCAGTCTCCAGGTACAGAAGGAAGCTCAGCATTCCCATCATGCAGTATCCTTCCCTTATCATTGTCCGTAGTGACTCTTTCTGGTTTTCATGTTGTGAAAACTGGTTTTCAGAAAATTTCCTTCCACATACAACCAGTGTCAACTTATCTTTACATGGATCAAGATCATGTAAACTGGCCTATCTGCTGCTTTGATCCAGTTTACTTAGTTTGATCCCAGTGTTTAAGATTTTCCTAGTAACCCTGACCAGGATAGTTCAATAGAATGGCTGGTAACATACTGAATTGACATGGTGCTGGGCAACAATTGTGCTGTCAAAGTTGAAGACTAACTAGGTAATGTGGGGACGAGGGCAAGATCCTGTTCAAGATGATGAAATTCAGCTCCAGTGTTACCCCATTTCTTCCTGTCTAGTCAACCACAGACATAATAACTATTAATATCTAAGATAAATAATACCAAAGCAGCAAAACACTGTGAAGGCAGGGACATCACTATGGACAGAAAAGGCTGGGATGAAGCAGATGCCCACTTCTCTTCTTCAGCAGTATGTATTGAAACCAATGTGATTCCTCCAGCTTTGAACCAGTATATCTAAGCACCAAATCTGGTCCTGCACCTGGCAGAAGCACAGATACAGAGACATTATGCACTGCCAGATCTACAAATAAAGATCTGTTAGATTAAAGGGCAAATACACAGTACACGTTTTGCTTTCCTGGTAGCCTGAAGATAACCACCAAGACTTCTAACTTGTGTACGTATACTTTCAAAAGGGCAAAAATGTTGCTTGCATAAATTAATTTCACACACTTTACAGAGATAAAAATAATCACTGTGACATTTTGTTTGTCTTCCTTTTTTCCTGTGTGCAAGCAGCCAACTCTGAATTACTTTCAGCCCTAAATTTGTTCCGCTTAATTGTGTAAAGCCCCCGCAATATTCAACAGGAGGGGAAGAATTCTGATTTGTGGGAAGTCATCGTGTTTGCAAAGAAAGCAAATTTGCTCCTCTCCCAATATGCTGTATATATCAGCCAAAACAAGACTCTTATACCAAGTGCCAACTGGTATGAATTCCAACCATTTTCTGTGTTATATATTAATGTTATAAAAATATGCACCCCAATTTTTTACAACAAGAGAATTTGTTGTGGCAATATCTGACATGACTTCTGAACTGACGTAGACATGACAGCCTAACAAAATCATACCTGCTAGCGTGAGAGCATTGGTTATGGATACAGAATTGCTTCAACAATTCACGGGGTTCTGTACTGTCATTTCTTCAGTAACAACTATATCGGACTTGCTGAGCTTTTCTCCAGCTCAATCAGGTCTAAAAATATTAAAGTTTTAATTGTTTTGTTTCTTATACATTAAAAATAACAGAAACTGTACATTCACTAGTTTCTTGTTGTTTTTTTTTTTGCTGGCTGCCTTGGATACTTCAGTTGGACTCAGAGAAGACCCTTTCCTTTTCCTACAGTCTCATATGCATTATCCTCCATAAGAGAGGATGTCTCATAGGTATGCATTCCTTGATCAGATACTTCTTCGTGGTTTCAATGTGCAATGAAGGAAAGCATTACCAAAATTTGTTGAGGGCTCTGGAGATCTCATGTGTGTTTGTGTGAGTAATATGCACAGACTGCAATGAAAATCAAGGTTTTTGTCATGTTTGATAAATAAAGACTCAAGGGAAAAAGCCTGGATGTGGTTACATGTGGAAGCTGGGAAGAAAGCTCAAATTCTTTGAAAACAGTCAGGGACAAAAGGAGATAGCAAATGTTAATTAGCACCAAGATCCTCTTCAGCACAATCATAGAATAGAATGCATTGAGTTGGTTGGAAGGGACCCTCAAAGGCCATCTAGTCCAACCCCCCTGCACTGAGCAGGGACATCCTGCACTAGATCAGGTTGCTTAAGCACCTCCAGAGGGGGGGCATCCACAACCTCTGTGGGCAACCTCTTCCATTGTTAAGTATATAGGAGCTTTGAAACTTTGGCTGATAAGGTATCTAAAAATGTAGAATAATCTAACTATGTACTTTCTCATGCAAATTCTGAAGCTCCTTACATATGGTGGTGCAAACCAAGACTAATGCCATGGTGGTGGATGTAAATGGAGCCCCTCTGCCACAAGCAAACACTGCATCAGAGGTGTGTGTGGGAGAACAAGACACTTGCACGGTGAGTGAAGCCTTGTCCTTTCATTTGTCCTCCAGTTTCATGATCTGTGTCTCCAAGACCAGTTCACATACCGATGTGTGGGTAGTTATGACAGAAGTAAATTAGATAGTTATCAAAAGGTTTGAGAAAGCCAGCCACTGCAATCTTTACTTACCGAGAAAACCAGTAGGGATGGCTTGTCTGAATGGGCAAATTTTGTAGCCCTTTAGTCTGTGGGGGCAAAGTGTTTCCATGGGCTTATTGTGAGGTTCATGAGGGCCTTGTAAATTTCCCGGTCATCAGCACCAGGAAGCCCTGATGCAGTGAGGGCTCCCTGGAGCACAGGGCGATGTGTGCGGCCAGCTGCTGGCTGGGATTAGAAGGATCTGCCCCTGCCAGGTGCTGGTGTTGTGACCCTTCACCAAACATTTTTCAATGTGCTGATCACCTCCCATGTTAGAGACAGCTGTTCCTTTTTCTTCTTGCCCAAATGCTTCCTTCCTTTCAACTTTTGCTTTCTCAAACTGTCAACTACTGGGTCACAGTGCTGTGAAATAGATACCCATCCTTTATCAATCACTCACATTCATTTCAAAAACAAACCCTGCAAACATTTGTATAAAGCACTAGCTGTCCTGAGCTTTGATGGTATCCTGTGTAATCTTTTTTTTAAAAACAAGCTGGGGTTTTTTGTTGTTGTTGTTGTTTTTTGGGTTTGTTTTGGTTTGGTTTTTTAGGGTTTTTTGTTTTGTTTTTTCTCTCCTGCTCCCTCTTCCTCTCCATCTCCCCCAAAAGACAAGAAATTTCCAGTTATTTTCTGTCAGCCCAGAAAAAAAATTTCCCTACAGGCTCTCCTGTTAGACTCTGATAGATCTCAACAGAGCTCCACTGATCTTTTTTCACCTCTCCTCTCCAGGAAACCTGCTCTTTTATGCTAGTCTTAGGCATGAAATCATCATAACTACAGCATGTGAGTTGTCCCATTTTCTAATACTGACAGTATTGCTGCTAGTATTGTCGATAGTAACTATGCAACACACAATGCAAAAGCATCAGGACCAGAATCACGATGCCAGTTCCAGCTAGAATAGCTTCAAATCACATGAAAGCTTGTAAACATAAGTAAGAAGCAACTCCACTGTAGGGACAGCAACTAAACCACCAAAAATTAATATCCCCAAAGAGATTATTCTAATAATTTACACAGTGAACATCAGCTGCTTTTAAGAGAGTGTTGCAAATAAAAAGACAAAAGAATACAGGATTCTACTGGAAGGCAGCAAAATCTGATGTGTAAACCCCTCAGCGCTGAGGGGTTTGTGACTGTGGAGCTGAATTAAACATAATTCAGCAATGTCAGTGCCAGAAATCTCAATAAACTGTGTTTCATCCAAGATCCTGGTGTGCTGGGTACCAGAAAGTGGAGAGAAGAATATCCCAGTGAGACAAAACAAGCATCATCAGTTTTTATTATACTCTGTGCTGCCATTTAGAACAGCAAGTGCATTTCCTTTTTGGGGAAGTTCTTTGTGGGGTTCGGTGAGGAAAGACTGCAGACACTGCCCAGGATCATCCACTGTAATGAAACACAGAGCTGTACCTAATATCTGAAGAGACCAAGACAGTGTCAGACACTTTGCAAGTTTGCATTCTTGAGTTACAAGTGAAAAGGGCCATCTAGAGTTAAAACAGAGGGTGGTCACTCACAGGCTTTAGATGCTGAAGACAAAATTGTGTGAGTGTGACAAAAATGAACCTGCTTTTCTCAAAATTATTCCAGCTACCATGAATTAGAAACAGAACTAGACCTCTGAAGAACGAGGACATTTGGGCTACATGGATAGATAGACCCAATGCTGAAATCTCACATTTGAATGGAAACAGAAGGTCCAGGCTGAACTCAGGAAAATTTTTGTATGGTTCTGGAGTATGCAAAGCCCAGTAAATCCCAAAGACAGAACCTGAGGAGATGTTTGTCCCCTCTCCACAGCCACATCAGAAAACCTGCAGTAGCCAAGAAAAGGCAGACAGTATAATGAGATGACTCTCATCCAGCCTTATATATCATTACTTATTTTACCTTCCAACGCAAATGTAGAAGTATTGGGCCCTGGTCCAGGAAAGCACTTAGGGCCATATTCTGATAGCATGCAGAAGAAGAGTACTTTGCTCAGCACGCAGCATCACTGAAGTCTTTCAGGTGATTTATGGAGTTAAATTTGCGCAGTCCACAGACACCAGCATTTGTTTCCCAAGCACTTGCGTAGTGTTAGCTCCAGTGGTGCAACTTGCTGCTGGAGGTTATTCAAGTGTGACGTGCTCTACTAATAGAGCTCACTGCTTGCCCAAGACAAGGAAAAAGAAGCAGACCCTCCTCTCCACCTCCCGCTTGAAGTCTGCAGTGAGAAAGGTCAACAAGGGACATCCAGAATTTTGGAATTTGCTGCAATGGAATTTGGGAATTTGCTGGTGTGTTTCAGAGCACAGGCTGTAAATTCCTCCTTATTTGGCTCCAACTAGTGTTCAAATTGGAAGCCAGAGGTACCTCTGGATGAAAGTGCAAACACTCTGGGCTAATGCTGGACTAAAAGAAGTGAGTCACCTCCCTCCCTCCAGGGCTCCAAGAAGATCCCTAGCATGCAGACTGAGCACCTGTACCAGTCTTCAGGAAATGATGTAGTGAGCAGGTAGTCTTGAAAATACTGTGATTCAGAGCCCAAGGAAAGTCTTCCATTGAACTAATTGAGTTTTGGATCAGAGCCTGCAACAGCCTTGTCTGATCTGAATTTAAGACCTACATAAAATACTGAGGCAAAAAAAAAACCAACCTAGACAATTTTCTGATGTGGCAAAGATGTTACACCGCTAGATGAGAGCGGTCATCATTTCAATGAATAAAAACCGGGTTAAAAAATAATTTGTAATGTTGGATTAACTCCATCAGTAAAGGAGTCTAGTCAAGGTAAAATATGGAATTACAGCAAAAATTAGTGCCACTCTGTTCATAAATGGTTAGTTAGTGATTGTTATGCTGCCTGAGACTGCAGTGACTCTGGGATTCTGTGCATTTGTACTCCTTTTACTCTTGGTGTTGGACTGAGAGTGGCCAAGGTATGAGGAACACTCAGAAGCAGTAAGGTGACAGCGTTATTCAGTGGGGACAGAGGTCTACTTTGACAGTTTAATAAAAGCTATGCATGAATTTTTTCAAAATTAGGAAACTGACCACCTTGGCTATTGAGAAAGACAGGGTCAGCCACCAGCTGGGGCACACCATGGCTCCTTGTGGACCTCATTCTTTGGCTTCTACTTTTCAGAAGTGCAGCAAAGGCAGGAGAACAAGTGGGTTTTGCTGTCCTGTCTCAGTGGATTGGGGTACCCAGCCAGACCAAGGAATCTGAAAATTCTCACAGGTTCACACACCAGGAGTAAAAGGGAGACAAAAGACCTGCTCCGGATTACATAAGTCTATGATAGAGCAGTACACCAATGCCCAGACAATCAGATTTACATGGTTCTAGAAGAGAATGCACAGTGGGCAGCCGGTGAGCTAGGGACAGGAGGGGATCATTGAGGCTGGTGCCTGAGTGTACAAAGGGCCATTACTCATTATTTACTAACTCAATGTCCAAACTGTATCTGCTGTTGAAACAGCGTGTGATTTAATCATATTAGAAAAATTGCACTTCTGCTTCCAAAATTAATTTCATGGAGATGTTGCCACCAGAATATGCAGGGCCAGATCCTCAATAAGGCAATCAGCAGAGTTGTGTTGAATTTGGAGAAGTAATGATTCATATCTGCTGGGCTCCTCAATCACAGAATGTTGTGATAAGAGAAAACATTGAGTTGTGATGACTAGCAGCATCTTAAGAATGATTAAGAGTCTTCCTTTCTGGGGGGGTGAGTGAAATATGGTCTATGTGCATAGAGGTGGCAGCAGTCATAAACAGTAATTAAATCCCAGGCGACCTTCAGATTTAAGTGGAATAAAAGTGGTGCAAAAGAGTTACTTTCATGAGTAGATTTTGGTCTCTTTGGAATATGGCAGACTCAAGTCAGAAATTTTGGAAAATCAAATAAAAATGCAAAAAAGTGATATGAAAGAAACAGTTTTGTGTTTCATGCAGGGACACCCACTGCATATACAAAACAGAGAGTTAAAAAGCTGTCCATGATTACCTTTTTTCCACACACAAGTGGCCACATTTTACTGCAGAAGATGCCAGGAGCAGAAAGCTCATCCCAAGGTCGATAGAAATTTTCACTGGGGTGTGTCTGTCGGCATACAAGGAGGGATTAGCTGCTGCCCCTCCAGTTGCCACCCCAGCTGGAATATCACACCCTGGTGACAGCTCTCTGAGTCCTGCAGCAAGCCAGCAAGTGCAGCAACTGTTTGAAGGGGGGATTAAAGCATGTTGTAAAATCTCATGGCCAGAAGCAAGAGAAGAATGTTTTCATGAGACATCCATAGGTTATGAAGCACTGAGCATGCAGGCAGCTATGAAGTAAAAGACAGAGAGCAAAGCACACACAAAACACAGGAAACCACATTTTTTTTCTTCTGAAGAAGCCCAGTGAGCCATATGGGAGCAGCTCAAGTGAAGTCTTCATCTCCCTCTCTTTGTGCTGAGTGAGTGTTCAGGGTGGCTCCTGCTGCAGATCTGTCATTCCTGTATGGCAGGTAGTACCTGGCCAGTGGTGTGACCAACTGTGGGGTTCTCCAGGCTCACTGCATGTGGGGACTACAGTTGTTACTTAGCTTGAAGCAAACAGATCTGTTTTAAATTGCCAGGGTCAGCTTATCAGCTGAGCAACCTGGAAAACAAAAATTACTGCAGCAGCTGCCTCAGAATAAAGGATGTACTCCTAAATATGTGGACATTTACTGGCTGGGTTTTGAATATCACCATTCCTTGTGGCATAGCTAAAGCTACAGCTGATCAACATAGCTTCATTTTCCTCTGCTCCAAACTATTTCCTTTTTGTTGTACAAGGGTTTAGATTGTAGTTATTACTTGATATAAAGTGTGGCTAACTAACTAGTGGTTTTGCACTGCACAGCACAAGGTAGGGGAGCACATGACTAAACAGAGGACAAAGAATTGCTTAAAATGGCTAAGTACTAAAAAATTCTCCAGCTGTGGCAGTTCGTATTGATTTGAGGTTTTTCAAGCTGTTAAATATTTTTCAATTCAGTATTTTTATTAGTTTGTCCTGGGTCTCATTCTTTTTTTTTTTCTCAGTCCTATTTCTTGTGAATTCACTCTACTAAAAATACCAGCCAATGGCCTTTTTGTGCAGAGAAATCAGGTTGGTGAAAACTGGTTTTGTGCAAGCAACATGATAAAAGGTGCATTCAGAAATATATCCAACAAGTAAGCTCCCGGCAGGGTGTAAGACTTCTGAAAAGGGGAGCAGAATCCTGCAAGCCCTTCCATTGCAAGCTCGTTCTCCTATTGAAGACAACCATGAATAAGGTTTTGCAGGATCAGGCCCCATAGTTGAGCAAAATTTAGTTCCTGGCTGCTCTCCACAGCATTTAGCAACCTAGATAAAAGAAAGAATTAATTTCTGTTTTAAAACCTTGGCAAGCAACTTCATCTCATTGCTTATCTTTTCATGGGAATCAAAGGATCCTGCCTTGTCACAGCTACTCACGGAGTAAGGGCTCGAGGGAGAGTAAGGTATTTGCTTTCTCAGATGAAAATCAGATTTGCACTGGTGGTACTTTCAGTATTGTTCAACAAAGGCTTGTTGCTAAAGAAAAAGCAATATCATGGCTTCTCTGCTTCTCCATTCTTTCCCTAAGTATGGTTCATTTTTCAGCCAAAGAGTTAACCTTTTCCATGGTGCTCACCCCACTCTTCATGGTGGCTTCAATCAAACTCCATTTTATTGTGAAGCATTGCACTTTTGGAAAATACTGCCCACCAATTTGGTGGTAAACAAGCCTTGGCTTTAAGACAAAGCTTGTTTTAATCTCCATGATCAGGCTAGAGATCTGACCATGTTTTTTAACAAACCTCTTATGAAGAAATCCTATTCATGATTATTATCTATATGAGAATAAAAATGTCTAATTACCTTATATTAAATCTGTATTTATCAATTGTGGCTTTCTCTGGGAAATTGTAATTTGCAGAAATGCTCCACATTCCAGGCTGTAACAGTTGGAGGTGGATGTCCTTAAGGATGGGAAAAAAAGTTCTTTTTTAAATGGCACATTTACTAATTATAAAATGCTCTTATCTCTCTGCAGCTAAAGCCAAAATGAACATGTGCCTTGCACTAAGAAATCCCAGGATTGTCACAACTTGTGCCAGCTGTTGAGGTTATGACACCTGTGCCAGCATCGCCAGCTCTGCCCACTGTCATCTGTTCCAACTGTTCCATCTGCACTGTTTGTACCAATTCTCCCATTTCTGCATCTGTACCTTCTGCAGAAACGGGTCCAACAATGCCAGCTGTGTCATCGGTGCCAAATATGCCAGATGTTCTATTTGTCCACCCTGGGCCAAATCAATGTAGTTTTGTGCTCATTAGTTTTAGCTGGTAGATTCTATTTCACAATTTTTTGAGATGCACTTAGATCGAATCAATTCTAAATCACCACTACAACTGCTTTACATCTATCTCATCATAAACAGAACTTTGTTTGTCACCCTGCAGTTGGTCAAAATTATTTTGATCTTATTAAATCGCGCACGATGATCCAAGTTCTGCCTTAATGACAGGAATTTTTTTCTTGCAGAGGATGTAGCTGTGGAGAAATGAACAGAGAAAGGCAAGAGTCATGGTATCCAGGCTGTAAATAATCCCCATGGTTACAGCAAAAATTGCCTGCACATTGATATACTGATTGAGAAAGACCTAGTCCCAATCCTTTATTCCACTAGTGCAGATCAGAAGAAGACCATATGATGTCTTTTCAGTTGAACATTTAAGCTACAAGGGACAGAGGAGAACAAAGCTCTGGATGAGTACTGACTGTGGGCACATTAACCAGAGCTGTGCTAAAGGTCTGTTCTCCCCATGACATCCTGCTCAGAAGGGAGAGAGTCACTGTGCTGACAATGGCCTTCCATAACCACCATGAAACTGCACCCAGTCTCCATAGCTTTTCTATTGGCAAGGTTAACCTGCATTGATTTGGGTGACATGTGGCCTTTCCTCACTGTGCTTCACTAATGACATCGTAGCTGAAAGTCAAGTCTGTGAATCGCTATTATTTAAATTTATTGCTTACTCACAGGTGCGTTCCGGTTTTATGTCTTTTGCCACATCACGAAAGACCATGCTATGCTCATTGAAGGTGATGGAACTTCTGTGTGCATCATATCCTTTGGGATTTGGTGCTCAGGGTCACTAAGGAAGGTCAAAATTTGCCACGGTCAGGTATCTCATCATTCATTCTTACAGAAGAGAATCAGCCAGGGTTTTAGATCCCTGTCTAATACCACTCAAAATAGCTTTTGCAGTGTAACATAAGTAGGACATAGATGATATGATGTGCTGGCCCAAGGTCTGCAAGTGACTGTGACTGCATGGGTACTTGATCAGTACCAGTTGTGAACCCAGACCTGATCCCTGGAGGTCCCAGCTTGGAGCAGGTCCTCTTGGCTTTGTGGTCCAACTTGTGAGCTGTTGTGCACGAGGAAGTGGGCATTGTCAGCATGTATGGCCCCCGGCAGTGTCTTGGGAGAACCAGTAAGGGGCTTTCCAGTGTCCTGGACCCACAGTGCCAGAGGTGCTGCCTGTTTTCCCGTCTGCATTCCCCCACCATGGCAGAATTATTTGACCCCACCACAGATGGCAGCGTGGCACTGGAGAGATGTGGCTCTGACATGAGAAAAGGCAGAAAATGAGTTTGTATAAACTCAGTCTGCCACTGTGAGGTATTGAAATNAGTCTGCATTACCCCAAATACAAATGAGTTTGTATAAACTCTGCCACTGTGAGGTATTGAAATGAGCAGAACTGACAGCTACTTGTCAAAGGAAGGTACAGATTAAAAACCATGCAGTCAGTTAATTAAGGAAAGGGGACTGAGGTAGAAGAACAAGAGGTGTTTAATGGTGACAGAGATGGTAGGTGCAGAAGGCTGGAAGTAGGAATGAGTGTGAGTGTGCCAGGGAACACCTGGCATCAAGGACCTGTGCTCCTGGGAGGGAGAAGATCCCAGTGATGCTGCAGACCACTTTGGTCCTGTCCTGCAGCTGTCACAATAAATTTCATCTTGAAAACTTGAGCTCTGAGAGGTTACTACACATACCAAAGTGTGGTCACGTCTGACCTGTTTGTCCTTTCTGCAATGGGAGCAAGAAATAGGAAGAAAACAAAGAGAAAATAAGAATATTCTGTGTAGCCAATGAAAAGGACATATTTCCTGCAGCTTCTCAGGCACAACTCTGTCCGAAATATGTGATTTGTTACTTTAGAAATTCCTTGGATTTTTAGACTATGCAACTGGAGGACACCATGTCCCACTCTGCAAACTCTGCCACCATAGTTGGCAGCCACCTGCCAGGCTTTGTATTTACTCATGACTTCAGATGGGGACTACTTATTTCTATGATGTTTATAACAGAGGTCTCTGTTCCTCATTCTGGGTACTGCAGTCTGGTAGTAATAACCAAATAATACATTCTCCCCCTGTGCAAGGGCTTTATGCCTCCTCTACCTCCTCAGCAGAACTTAAGGAGACGTCCTTAGGCAGCATTTCTGAGACTCTCTTGCTCAGCGACTGAGGCAGTGGAGCTGAAAAGGTTTGATCTGGGGCATAAAAAGAATTTTATTTGTCCAAGTCAGATTGACCAGAGCCTTAGAAGTATTTTTTGCCTCTTTCTGTCACACTTTTTGCTTCCTGCGGCCATCTGAGAGATTTACTTTTGACCTGGAAGGAAGGAACATCTTCCCTCTCCTGCTCTGTTGCCCCTCTGGCATCTCAGTGTTTACTGTGGGTCGTGGTAGCAGGAAAAGTGAGAGCAGCCTGAACTGCATAGGTAGTGCTAACAGCAGTGCCATCCCACAAGGTGTCTCATGTGTCTTCTTTATGGCCTGTGACCTCTGTCTTAAGGGAAGGATAGCAAAGAAGGACTTGTCACTCATAGTTTCACACTGCCCTTGGTGGCAGGTCACATACAGGATTCTTTTCATATTTTACTTTAAAATTTTGAAGGCCAGGGAGATGGAGAGCAAGCTTCTCTGTTAAGAGAAGAGATTGTGTCAGAGCCCTGGGATATTGTGTCCTGAAGAGATTTCTTCCCTTTTTCCTTAAAGACCATTGCTTCCCCTCTTTTCAAGTCTTCTTGAGTTACGTGGATCTCCCTCTCCTTGTCCCAAGCAGTACAGCTGACTCTTTAATCAATGTGTTTGCCACCTAACTGTTAGCAAATGCAGGTCACTTTATTAAAAACCCCAAACAAGTCCTAAGATGGGGAACAGCAGCTCCCAGTTCAGTTTGAGTTTAGCTTGTACATTTAAATAGGAAAGAGAATGTGTCTGAGAGGGCTGTGTTGAAATTTGGCATTGTGAAGCAATTGCTACTTAAAAATACTCACTTTGGTCCTTGGTGCTGCTACCAATAATGTTAACATGAATGTGCACACATGCACATACTCCCGGATTATAGAATCATAGGATACATTGTGTTGGAGGGGACCTTCTAATGTCATCTAGTCCAAACCCCCTTCAGTGAGCAGGACCGATTGACTTAGAGGAGGGGTTTGCGTGCTGGGAAAAAGCAATATGCACTATACCAATCAGCTTCCCTGTCTGGCCTGATCTTGGAACTGGCCAAAGGTCAACACCAGTCCTCATCCCACATCCATTTTTGGCAGCTCTGGATTGGGATGTCATTTCAAGAGACTCTTTTACTATGGCTTCCCCAACACAGGAAATTCTCCTTTTGCAGAACTCAGCAAAGTGATGGAGAAAGGATGTAATCAGAACTGAGACTGTGCTGAAGACTTTTATGGGGCTCCTGTTCTTTCTCAGCTTTTTTTGATCCTTCTGGTTTCATCTGGGCGGTGGTAACAAAGGCGGAAGCATCTGCTTTAAAGTTCTACAGAAGAATTCCCAAAAAAAGGAATTTCCACAGCAAGCTCTGCACATAAACAGCCCAATGGGTGTGACTAGAAAGGATTTTTTTTTCTTGCAGTACAAAACACCCAGGCTTCCAAAAAGAATGAACCCACTATGGTATTTTTAGTTTTTATTGCATTCATTTAACGAATGTCATTACTTGCAGCTGAAAAGATGACAGTGAGTTTGCGTGAGCTCTCCTGACGCTTTTTTCATTATTCTGGTGGGCAACAGAAATAGACAGGGGAGAAAGGAGAAAAGCTGCTGAAGGGTGCCAAAAACCAGCAAATATCAATGCAGCAAAAGATGTTTAGGTGGTACAGAAAAATGTGCAGCATTTAGCAGTGCTTTTGGATTGCCTGTAGAAACTTTTTAAAAATATGAGAATAGCTCATTTGTTGCATTTTAAAAAAATACCAAATTTCACACTGGGCTGCTATGAAGGGTGGAAATTTTCTTGAAAAATTGTCATTTTATACAACCCTAATTAGCAAACTGTTCATATAAACCCGCAAGCTGTGCAGCAGATTTCACTTCCAACATCTCTACACACAAGACAGAATTTCACCTACTTATTTACTGATCATGTTGCAGCATCCTTTTCCTATTCGCTGATGACTGTTCAGTGGCTCAGGAAAAATGTGCTGGTGACTTCGCAGCATTTCCATTGGACAAGTGTCCATGTGCTAAAGCAAATCACCATCACTGGCATGCTTCTGATGGCAGCCTTGTTAGGCAGGAACCAAGAAGCAAAATGCTCAACTCTCTTCTTAATCCAAGAGGCTGGATATAAGAAAGTTCTTCACTGTGAGGGTGGTGAGACACTGGAACAGATTGCACAGAGAGGTGTGGATGCCTGCTCCCTGGAGGTGTGTAAGGCCAGGATGGATGAGGCACTGAGCAACCTGGTCTGGTGGGAGGTGTTCCTGCCCATGACAGGGGGGTTGGAATTAGATGGTATTAAAGGTCCCTTCCTACCCAAACCATTCTATGATTCTGTGAGATGGTACAACCAAAAGTAACAGAAAGACATGGAGGTGGCTGTCTGCTGTCTCATGCACTACTCGTTCCCCCTTGGTATACCTGTCAGCAGCACAACTGTATTTAATCCTGTTACAGACAATGTAAGAGATGCCCAAGGGGGTTCAGTCAAAGCACATAAAAGCAGTGTTTGCAAGCATGAGTAGATTTCACTCATGGTACTTGGTGTTTAATGTCAAATACAGCTAAAACACAAAATTGAGAGAGATAGAAAGTATTTCAGGACAGTGTTGTTGTTGGAAGGTCAATGGAAAGTAATGGAGTCTTGAGCAATGAGTTTTCCTTGTTTCAGGCCATGGGCGAGGCAGGGTTGCCTGTGTTTCTTATGTGGCCAGTGGGGATCATTCACATCCTTACTGAATCCTCTGGATTTTTTGAGAAGATGAGCTCACAGATACTTCCTCCTACAGCCAACCTGTCGCTCCTACTAAATTCCTACAAGACTGAAAACACACATTTATCCATGAAAACTTTTCATGCTGGTAAAAATCCTTTGAAACTACACCTGATGGAAACCATGGCAGAAATTGACAAGAAAAGACAACACCTAATTAAAACTATGTAATTTTATTTCATTTTTACCTTATTGGTAGCCCATCTGTAATGCAAAAAAAAGATGACAGTGCAAGAAGGCTCACATTCTGCAAGCATCTGCTCAGTATTTCTACTGAGAAGTTTGCCTTCCTCTTCTGTCTAATGCAGTCTCATGAGGAACAGAAGTCTCCTTCTAACTCCATTTAATTCCACTGCTTTTGACAATATTTAGAGATACTGTTGTTGATGTTACTTAAAGGAGATGCATTTCATTAAAACTGTAACCGATAATACTTATTTTGCCATTTCCTTCCACAGAAATAAGACAAGCAAAAGTCTCCCTGTACTCTTCATGTGTCTCTGCAAATTTAGAGCATTCCTAGATAAGATGAATTCAATTTCAAGAATTAGAAAGTATAGAAAATATTTTTTTATTCTTTTTGCCTGTCATTATGACTTCTGGTATAAATTACATGGAACAGTAAAATTAAACTTATATATGTTCCATTTTATATCTTTCATGTTGTACTTATCTGTGCATATCTTATTTGTTTGTTTATGTACATTTACTTATAGATAGTTATCACCCCAAAGTATGTTTTAATAAATGCTATTCTCCAGTTTTAGATTTATTATTTGAAACTTGGAGAAGCTTTAAAAAGTGCTTTCAAGCTTTTCATTGTGGCTAGTTATAATTTGTCTTAAATATAGAACTCAAATAAATCAATTTAAATTTGTCTTTCTTAGTACTCAATAAACACTCATCCAAGAGCTCATTTTTGTTTAATATTTGGGCTTGGATTTTCAAAGTTGTGCAAGGTATAGTCTCTCCCAAGACCCTCCAGCTCCCTTTGGATATCTAATTTACATTAAACCCCAAGCCTCTTTTAAATAGCAGCATAACTCAATTTATGAGCATAACTCAATTCATGGGCATGAAATGTTTAAATTGGTATGCATTTATTTGTTTTTCTATACTTTTCATTTCTTGCAGCTGCTACAAACCGAAATTTAAAAAAAGTAAATGTAAAAGCAAAAGAACTCTTTGAAACATAAAAGCTGCAGGTTTTTTATTATTTAGAGCTCTAAGGAGCGTGATCACAGGTGTATTGAACTCACAGGTTTTTTCTGATGTGGCTTTCAGTCTGTGCCTTTACAAATTGTCAAGAAAGCTCTTACTACCTTTTCCAGATTATTAATCTGTCTTGCCTGATTATTACTCTTACTTGCAAAGCACTGCAGTTGTTTTGTGTGAAACTGAGGAATCACATCCTCATGGATTGTCCTGTCTTTCTGTTTGACTTTCAAATAAAGTCATAACTAGTGACTAGTGACTCTTCAATTTTATCATCTCATCAAGTCATGTAGAAACAGAAGTACACCTTCACTGCAGGATGAAACAGGAAAAAACAGCAGTTTTGAGAATGCCCTTCTCAAATGCCATATTTAAAAAAGTAAGCCAAATTATGGACAAAAATGCCTGTAAATGTTTTTACTCTGTTGGTTTTCACTCACATTTGCACATTTATTCACATAAAGGACTAAGCGCTGAGTGGGTATTAAAAGTTCCTGTGCAAATTAAATCATGTCAATTATTGTGTTGCCCTTCATAACCCATCGTTTGATACAACATTAGGCTCTGGTAGGCGCCCAGGTTTTTGAACAAGACCCTTCCCTTTTGCTATTGTTTGTGGGCTGAGGGTCAGCTGCCTTTGGGGAAAGCCAAGGTATCGTTTTTGGGGAGGAAATCGCTCTGCAGAGACAGCACTACTGGACTGATGCTACTAATTTGTCTGCTCTATTTCCAGTTATTCGGGGCCAAATGCCAAGACCTATACTCACCATGAGCAGTGATTTACTGGCTTGATGGGACTTAAATGGATGAACAGTGCAGCATTTAGTATACAGAATACAATGAACAGAGAAGAAAGAAACTATTTGCGGAGTACATTTGCCATCCTAATACTTCAAGGCTTGTGCTGTCACCAGTGCAGTGATATTATTTAGACATGCACTGCGGTTGAACCATGGGAGAAGTTGATAATAGAAGAGCAAGTGAAGCAGTAAGAGGAGATGTCTGTCAACATTTAAAGCACAGATTTGCAACTGCATCTAAATCATTACTTCTAACTTAATTGAACTGTACTGATGGGTGTCTCTAAGGGCACAAATATGAAATGAGTTTAAGTCCTGCACTTATGCATAAGAAAAATAAGGTAAACTACAATAAACATTCAGTGCCAGTATTGGGTCTTCTCAATTTAAGTTGAGAACCAAAGGTGTGATTGCCTACTAAAGGCACAACCAGAGACAGTTTTTTAATTCCTTAATCTGTCCAAATTAGATCATTTGTACAGATCTAGAAGAGAGATGTTATCTCTTTTAAATGTTGGCTTTGTGATAACAAAGTTCATAAAAGATCAAGAAAGATTCTGACATCAAAACTATTCATCACTAAAGAAATTTCTGACGGCTGAAACACTGAATCTGTATATAATAAAGTTATCTCCATGCTGAAGACCAGTACAAATCAAATGGAGTTTAAAGTCCTTGATACCTTTATCAGTGAGGTTGTCATGCTACATAGGACTCATGCTGTTCATGTTATATAGGGATGATTTTTTTCTTAAATTAAAGAAAGGTGGGATCATAAGTGCATATTTATAACTATATTTAGCATGCCAGTTTTTTTATAATAAAGCAGTTTTTGTTCTATATTTGTCATATGCATTTAGAGTACTACATCTTAATCTTTGGTTTCCCACTATTTTAAAAAAGGATCTTATTATGCAAGCACTAGCTTAAATAAAACTTGTAATGCGAACAGCAATTGAAGGAAAATATTCGTATTGACTGTCTTTGGAAGCCAGGCTGTGTCATCTTGGTTTTGCAAGTAGGGTTTTCTCTGAAACATTGCTTGACAGACACTGTGCTGCTTTTCACAAAATGACAATTACGTTGTCATTTACAAATAATCACATTCCTCTTGGAAGCTGGACCTAAATGATACTGCTTTCTAACATAGGAATTTTTGTTAAACACTCTTTCCTTTTTCCTCCTCCAGTAGATTCCACTGGATCATACTCTGCATTGTTCAAAAAGTTGTTGCAGCCTGCACTGGATTTATCCCAGGAAAAACTCACAAATCCCACCTTGCTCTGTGATGGTTCCTCTGGTGCAAGCAGACTTCACCAGCTAAGCTGGAAGGTGGATGAGATCTGCCAGAGACTGAGGTGCCAGCCCTCAGGATGCCTTTACCTTCAAGAGTGTTACAGAGCTTCAGGCAGCATATAGGCACAGCCAATATCTTGGGTGCTGTGTAAATAGTAAATCCTGTATCCTGCCAATCATAGAATCACAAAGTACATTTAGTGATCAGGGACATCTTGCACTAGATCAGCTTGCTTAGAGCTTTATCAAGCTGGGCCTTGAATGTCTTCAGGGATGGAATCCATGACCTGTGTTAGCATTTCAGTGGCTCATGCAACCTCTGAGTGCTGGATGACACTGTATTTGCCAGCAGAGCTTTCCTCAGGGGACAGGGGATCCAGGTGCCTCAGGGACAACCTGCTTGCTGCCTTCTTTAAATTTATAGAAAGGATGTCAAAAATATGGCACTGCAATAAGGCCATGTATCTTGGAAAACCAGAACAGAATGTTTTAACCTGGAAGCCCTAAAAACAGGCACTTTACAAGGTGTGGGCCTAAACTGCCTTGTCTCAAGTCCCTCTCTATAACATGACTATAATGGATCTGCTTGTGATCATAAGACGGTTACAAGACAAAGTGCCCAGAGCCTTGAGGAGAAGAGGGTGATATTCACAATTTGGTATTCAGTATGGAGTCTTATTCATGCTAAAAAAGAGGATAAATTAAAGTTATATGGGCAATCCATCTGAACTGTGATTATTTGATTTTACAGCTGTAACATATCTTTGACATCTCAAAATGCTACTGCTGATTTCAGCAGAGTTGCACTTTCAGAGTTGCTGAAAGTTAGCCACATTATGAGTCTTCTGGACAGACATGATGTCAAATCACAGGGGCTTGATTCTCAAGGTCTCCATAACTCAGTTTCCTCTATTTATTTGTCTTGGGGGTTTTTTTTCCTAGGAACTTTTACTACACTTGTTCTGTATATTTACAAGAATCTTTTTTAATTTCAAAGATAAACCTCCTCTCGCTTTACCAAAGGAAACATGAACACTCACCACTTTGGCCTGAGCATTACGGGCAAAAAAAACAGAGAAGAGTCCTCAGCACATTGGTACACTGGAGACACCGCTGCAAGTGACAGAACACTCTTAAAGGGCTAAAATGGAGAGAGATTTGGTGGTCTTCCAAAAGGTAGTTGAGCCAGGAGAGGGATTGTCTGAGCCTTTGCTTGTAAGGGCCACTCCAGGCTGCAGCTCAGTGAAAGGCTTAGCAGGGAGCAGGTGTAGGATGCCTGTGACTGCTGCAGTCGATGTTGCTTGGCAGGGGCTGCGGTGGTGCGCGATCTTATTTTGAGCTTCTTCAAAGGAATGAAAGGAATGAGCAGAGGTTACTGTAGTGCATAATCAACAGAATAACTTCCATTCTCCACTTAAAGTAATAATCGTCTCTTTGTGAGCACCATTAATCTGCAGCCAGAACACACACAGTCAGTCGTAGTTTCCTTTCACTTCTACACAACTTGCAAGAGAAAAACACAGATGATACTCCAAATAACTAGGCAAGACACTTGCTTATGTGTCTAGCAAGCAGAAATGAGGAAGACTGCACCAAAAAAACATTGCAGAACCTGAACTTTCTTGGTGGGCTCGTGGCAGTCTCATGGCATTGCCTTAGGTTCCACTTGTTCACAGATCCTTCATTCTTTCTTCCTCAAACTTCATTTTAGTGAATTAAAATGCCTTCCTTAAGCTGTCATTAGAAGGCAGAGCAAGCATGTTAATTTTTCCCGGACAAGCTATGACACTTTGCTTGTTGATTCTGAAAAGCAGATTGAACAGAGAAGTTTATTGTCTCAAGCTACTTGTGCAGAAGTGTTTTTGGAGCTTGTCAAAATTACCAGTAACTATGCACAAATTTGAAAGTTTGCTCCACAGATTAAATAAGCAGTAATTTCTTTTTTTACCTTTGATGGAAAGATAGAGATAAAAGACAAGAATGGTTTTATAAATCTGTTAACAAATTACCTGGAAGAAATGAGAAGTTAGCTTTTTTTTGAAGCCTTAAATAAAACTTGAGAAAAATAATTTAAAATCTACCAGTAACTATCTAGTCTTATAAAATTATTTCAGGGGTTTCATGTTTTTCTGACAATATATTCTTCTATATTTTTCACCTTAATAAAATCTGATGATCTATAGTGCCTTCTTTATTTCTTTCATATGCTAAAACAAGAACACTATACCTTGTATTCCCAAATTCTGCACATTAATATAAGTTATCTGGTTCATAAAGATAGGAGAAACATAGTTGATACCTGGAGTTAGGATTACTCCAAATACACTAACATTAACAGCTGAAAATCTTACTAACATGATGAACAATGGCCATCTTGTCTTCACTAAGGCTTCCTGGCCAAAAATTATTACCTCAGTCCCAGTAAACTCTAAAACTTTTCCATGCAGCAATAAGGGGTTTAATGAAGGAGATACAGCACAAAGGTCCAGACTCTCAAAGGTCTGCCTAGGTGTTTAACTGATATAGAGGCTTTCTCTTCCATGAAAAGTTCTAGTCCAAAATATTTGATACAATATATCAAATATACTGTTCATTAACCAAAAAAAAAAAAAAAAAAAATCAGTGGAACAATTTTCTGTAAATGCCTCAGAGAATTCGGTTCGTCTTCTTCTCTCACCTGGACTTGCTGAAATCTGATTTATCTAGTAATGGTTAGTTAGATTAGTTTTACCTCAACTTAATAAAAAAAGGAAACTGAGCAATTTGACTTATTTGAACAAATTGACTTTTAAATTTTTTATTTGAAAATGTAAGTTGCGTCAGAGCTAGCTCACTACTCAAATGTCTACTCACGATGCTCTGTCGATGTCTGGTGTCAAGTATCTCTTGACTGATAGAATGGGAAACAACCAACCAAACCCAGGACTAAAAAAGTATCTCTCAGTACGAGCTAGGAAATCAATCTTTTATTGTGGTGCCATGCAAGCCCACAGCTCCTCAATGCACTAGCACAAAATGAAAGCTATATAGAGTCTTTGCAGATTTTGATCATAAAAGCAGTGTGCATCAAGATCAATATCAGCAAATAATTGCATCAGATTACGGCAAACATCTATAGATGAAAACAAATGTTTGGATATTTGCATCCATGTAATAAAAAAAACCAACCCAATCATAAAGCCTTACCCAGGAAAATGGATCTTTCCACGTGGGCCCACCTCCTTGAGGAAAGCCATAAATCATTAGAATTATATTGTGTATAATCCAAGAAAGGCTGAAGAGTCATTGTATTCCCAAAGGTAAGAGGACCGGCACTGCTATCATTTGGAGAAAAAAATAGCACATATAGACATGAACTCCAAATCAGCAGTGACAGGGACAAAAAGAAGGCTGACTTCAAATATGAAATAGGTGAAATTGTGAAAAAACATGAATTGTTGAAAGATATTTCTATTTGGGATAAATATAGCAGTTTTTCATTCACAGATCCCAAAGCATTTCCTAAGAATGGATAAAACTCCTTCCTCCTGAGTTTATAGCTGGGATAAGTAGGGCATAGAGGAAACACAGTGACCTTGCTAGCATTTGTCTTGCAGTGCTTCCATAACTACTAGTGTGGGGAAGAAAGTTCCTAAGGGATACATTTTATAAAGGTAGGAGGTACTGAACTTGTAAAGGCAAAAAAAAAAAAAAAAAAAAAGAAGAAAAAATGGAATTATCTCAAAAGGAGGAAATGAGGAAGAATATTAATGGGAAATAAATAGGAACAAGGAGTGAATAGAAAAGAAAAAGGGTAACAGACAAGAGGATAAAAGGAGAGGGTTTGCACAAGTATGTAAATACACATTTACTGCAGGTATACACATACAGATTTTCATACCACCTGGAAGCATTTAACAGGGCCACCTCAGTATCAGGCTCCTGCCACACACACAGATTATGAGTGCACCTGAGCTGTGCGTGCAGGCTGTGGCAGGGGCCCCTCCAAGAGTGGGCTGGAAGTCATGCCCATTACCATCTCCTTGAAAAGCTTCCTTCTAAATGGTGAGATGGATTTCTCTGCTGACAGGGATGTAATAAGCTGAATGACTGAATAGTTAGACTTTCTGATGAAAAGTTTGTAAGTTAGTGCTATATTAGGACAAAACCCCTACTCCTCTTTTCTTAAAAATATATGAACTCAGAAAAGCTGCATGTTTTTAAGATGGGAGGGGGCAGGGGGAGTAATTCTTATGAGATTTGGAGGCGATGCAGACAGCTTGGGAAAAATTTGTTTATAAGAATGACACCAAAGTGAAAATCAGTGATGGAACATGGTAGCTTTTTACTTAGCAGTTCTTAGTCAGCCACATCTGTTTGCTATAACAACAACAACTTTAATGATGTTTGCTTGGGTTCAGACTGCAGTAGCGTGGTATCTCCTCTATAGATGTTTCCTCAGTTTTGATTAATTAGATTTGTGCCAAATTTTCAGAACTTTTCTTTTTGTGTTGTCTGGATTCTGCTGAAATATCTCCTCGTTCAGTTCATCCAATTTCATCGAGACTCCTAAAGATTGTAGCTACGCTGAATTTCACATCCTGCACCTTGTGTTAATTGTAGAAAGAGCTCATTCTCAACTCCAAAATGCCATGATTTTTTATCTTTGGTTTATAGCCTATTTTTTTAACTTCTAAAAGAAGCACAATAAATTTTAAAGGGGGAGGTGCAGTGCCCTACTAAATAATTTCTGTAAGACAAATCTTCAGATATTTGTAATTGATTTTCCATAGGAAGCTATCTTTTGTGTCTTTTTTTTCTCCATTACTATTTTTTCCTCTATCCAGATGTAATATTTCACTAATGGTTTTCTGTTTATAATTGTTTTCTTTAGTGGAAAGAAACAGTGGAAGAGTATTAAATAGTAAAATAGTGAAAAGCATGTAAATAGCCAAATTCCCACATATTAAAAAGCCAATAAAGGCCTCAAAAGAAATTTTAAAAAAAATCTGTGTTTAAAATACACATTGTCAAATCATAATGAAAGCCTTCCTCATTTAAACATTTACGGCGTAAAATTATTTAATTCCCAAATGGGACTACTTATACCAGAAACATGATCCTGAAGACCGAATTGCTAAATCTAAATATGCTTGTGTCTGTATTAGTGCATCTGCACATTTTATACCCTTGTATGTTAACTCTCAAAAGCCACTGGCACAGACCAGGTTCAGTCCAAAAGACCACTTATTTCTTGTTTCCAAAACATTATGATTGCCTGACAGTAACGCATATTTGCTCATCTCAGGGTGTGCTTTGTTTTTTTGCAGCAAAAATATGAAAAGTGATGATGACCATCAGTCTCAGAGGACTGGAGCAGTCCCAGAACAGTGTTTGGATAACACCTCTTGAGCAGAAGTCCTCTTAGATGATAAAACATTCAAGATGTAAAGGTTTCTTTTGTAGCTCATGGAAGAGCAGAGCCGACCTATAAAAGGGACAGCAGAAGCACCAGGTCCATTGATTTCACACAGTGTGACAGCTGGCCTAGCATCCCAACTTTTACCTGCTGAAATCCATTTTTGTTACCGTTGCATGACTTTTACAATATTTGATAAGATTTTTCTGTTGGAGGGAGAGTTAATTTCATGGTGAAAAATTAACAGAACATGAAGAATTCAGCATGTCAATATTTCCATGCTTTGTTAATCCAAAGATGGCATGTTTTTTGCTTACCAATTATGACAGTTGTTTATAAGTTGGCATTGCTATTTTGAATGAATATTTCAGGTGTATTTCTAGTACCAACAAGGACATCCTCAAAGTTCCTACTTTGCCCAAGGCCATAGAACTGCTAAAGGTAGCACAGAGAAACTTCTAAGCAATATTAATATGTGCGGCTAGGTGGACTGCCATGAAATGTGAGATGCTTTGTGGAAATATGCCCTCAGGGTTAAGGATTCAAATAGACTGTAAATGGAAGAAGGGGCAGCTCCCTAGATCAAAAATACTCATAAAATTGTTGTGCTCTACTGTTATTTTGAGCCCTTTTATACATTCACTCATCCTGGCTCAAAGTCTCATTGCAAACACAAAATTGAATATGTTACAGAGGGAAAAAAAAAATCAGACTTTCTGACCTGATCAATTCTGCAAGAAGAACAAAAAGATGGTAGAAATATTAGTCCATGGGCTCTCCACATCGTGTGCCAACTGTCACTTGACATGAATGGCTCTGAAAGATATACCAGGATCTCAAGTAAACCAAGCATATGTCTCTTTTGACAGAAGCTGTTATTGCTTCTACCCAGCAGGGTTGAGCCTCCTTCCCTGCAGGAAGGAGTGTTTTGGAGAAAATTCATCTGGATATATCAGGTAAACAAGAAGCATTTAAATTATCTTGTAAAAGATGTTTTACACAAGTGGTTGGGAAAGGGCTGATATGCTTCAGGGGTGGAGCAAGGGGCGATAATGGAAATTACAGTAGGAGGATCATTTAAGGCAAAGAAAGGAGGGTGAGCATGGTGTGGGCTGAGGCAGGAGGGGAATGCTCAGGGATGATGATCAAGGAAGACTTACTCTGAGAAGGATCAATAACGTATCAGAGCGCATTCAGAGAAGGGCAGCAAAGCTGGTGAGAGATCTCAAGCACAAGTCTTATGAGGAACAGCTGAGGAATGTGGGGTTGTTTAGCCTGGAGTAAAGGAGGCTGGGGGAAGACCTTACTTCTCTCAACCTACTTGATGGAAGGTTGTAGAGAGGTGAGTGTTGGTCTGTTCTTCCATAACAGGCAATAGTACAAGAGAAAATGACCTCAAGTTGCACTAAGGGGAATTTGGATTAAATATCAAGAAAAATTTCCTCACAGAAAAAGTTGTCAAGCATTGAAACCCATTCCTAAGCAGGTAAGTGGTTGAGTCATCATCCCACAAGTAGATGTAGTGCTGAAGGACATGGTTTAATGGTGATTTGGCAGTGCTAGGTTAATAGTTAGACTTTATGATCTTAGAGGTCTCTTCCAACAAAAAACCTATTCTGTGATTCCACAATTGGGGCCAGTGACCTTCAGGCAAACCCCAGCTAATGGAGCAGGCTGGATAAAGCTGGAGAAGAGTCACCCCGCATCTCTAAGTCTCTCTGGATCAAAGGGTGGACAGCCAGGGGACAGCCTCTACTCAGGGGTGATGGGAGCATCAGTAGTAATCCTTCTCAGGATTCTGCCTTTACCTTTGCTGACAGATCAACATTTTACACAAATATTTGTAAAATAACCCCAATCTCTTGGTACTAAGAGGTCTGTAAGCAAAGATTTGAAAAGGTAGAATTTTATTTGCAAAATACAAAGAACTGTTTCCGCTGGTTACTGGGAATTGGGAAGGGTGACATTTAAATCTAGTGGCTATGGAGTAAGACACTCATCTCATTACTTTGCATGACTAGATAATGAAGTAGAAGAATGGTAATTAACATACAGACATAGCAGAACTTTTAGATGTCTGCTTGTTATTGCCAGTGCAACTTTAACTGACAAATTATGAGAAGAGAACAAACTCCAAGAGCAGCTTCAGAGTCAAAAGGCCCTTTAAACTCCTAGGTATGATGCTGGACTGTTACAAATGCATGTTTTTTTATTTTTCATGGAATGTACCTGACTTGAGTTTTTTTCTTTTATAGAATAGCAATGGTGTTTATATAATTAAATTTTTCCATCAGCTTACCGTTCAAAGTTTAGTTTTACGTAATTTCACTTTCACCTGAAAATTGTTGTGAAAACTCACAAAAAACTTTGATTGAAACAAACAGAATTTTATTTATCTAGGTTTTCTTCTTCTCCCTCCTCCCCCTGCCATTGTGTTAGTTCTTTCCCCATAATTCTGCAGTTCCACTCCACTATATAGCACCCTTCTCTTGATGTAAATTAAGGGAAAATTCCAGGGAATTCTTAGCATTTACTACCTGTTCATTATTACAGATAATTTTATTACAGTAGTATCAACATGTGATATCAGACATGTGCATATATATGTGTATGGGCTAGAGTCAAATTGGTTCAGAAAGTCCTAGTGAGTCATTGCCCAACTGAGGATGAATCATCCCCTCAGCACCTGGGACTGAATCATGCTTCAAGCAAAGAGCCATTGGCTGCTGACTTCACAGACACAAGCACTGTCTCAGATAGCAGTGGTCTACAATACAATTTTGCTTAGGTTTTTATTGCCATTAATTGAACAAAAAAGAAATTACTAAATTTCCATCTGAAAGTTTTCCAGCTCACTTTCTCTATCCTTTAGATGCTTTCTCATGTCCTTAGATGATGCTTTACAAACTTCGAAGAAAAATGCCTGAAAAATTTGTCATTGATTTTGTGTGAGAGATGCTCATAGCTTCTCATCTATTTAAGCCCTCACTAATGGGAATGGACTATTCAAAGCCATCTTTCAGATCATTATCTTTTTTGCTTTACCATGTTTTGGCTTTGATATTAATTTCTCTCTAACTATACCACAGCATGACCTATAGTTTCCCTGTATTGATTTAATGATCATTCTTCATGGTATGATCTCAGAATTTCTGATTTAGCTGTCTGAACCTTTCAAAAATTTGCTTTGGGATTAGAGTTTAGAGTATCTTCTAATATGAAAGAAATCATGAAACCCCAAAACCCACTCATTCTGATTTATGATTTAGGTATTATGTATCTACTGTGGCTGCAGTAATTTAAATAAACAGTTTGGCTCACCATAATACACAATTTTTACAAGCACTCAATGAAATAATGGAACGTCTTCCAAGTAACACAGATTCCTGATTGTGTACAAATATACTTTCCCTCATATGTACCTTTCCTCTTATTTCTGAAGAAGAGTATTTACTTGCCATGAACCTTCAAGAATGTTTTCATGGTTTTACCTCAGCTGGCAACTAAGCATCACACAGGTGATCACTCAACTCTCCCCCCACAAGTTGTATGGGAAAATCGGAAAAATAAAAGTGAGAAAACTCATAGGTTGAACTAGAGAGTTTAATTAATAAAGCAAAACCCATACATGCAAGGAAAGCAAATTAAGGAATTTGTTCACTACTTCCCATTGTCAGGCAGATATTCAGCTCTCTCCAGGAAAGTAGGGCTCCATTGTATGTAATATTTAATGGGAAGACAAAATGTTGTAAATCTGAATATTGCCTTCTTCCTTCATGTCCCATATTGCTGAGCATGGCAGCTTTTGATACAGGCTCTCCCTTTGCACAGGTGGGGTCAGCTGTCCCAGCTGTTTCCCCTGCTCTTGTGCAGCCTACTTGCTGGCAGGGTGGTATGAGGAGGAGAAAAGGCATTGAATGCTTAGCAACATCTAAAAACATTACTGTTTTACCAGTATTACTCTCAATACAAATCCAAAGCTGCACCAGCTGCTTGTGAGATACTTAACTATCACAGCCAAAACTAGATCATATTCAGATATTTTAGGTACCTATGCCACTTTAGCTACCCCCGGTACACCATCACTCTAGAAAAGTAGAAGTCTTCTGTAGTTTCTGCATCTGCCTCAAAAATCTTATGACTCTTAAATGTGCAAGACACTGCAGACCCTACAATGTGCAAGACACTACAGACCCTACAATGTGCAAGACACTACAGCAAATGTACCCCCCCCACTTGAATTAATATCAAAACAAGATACCTTATCTCTTTGTCATAGAGTCAGTGCTGTTGCTTTGCCTCTCTGCCAGCATGCTTTCAGTTTGGAACAAGTTTTACAACACTGGAAACAAGCAGAAAAGTCTAGAATGCAGCTAACATTTTCTGAAAATTCTCCAGTTGTTCATTTAGGAAAGTGGTTGTTGCATGAGAATGAAAAGACAGGCTGCTATGGATGTAAAATAGTCTGCATATATAAATATACAGATGTCCTCTTGGCCATTTCTGAACTGAAGGCCAAGTTAGCCCAGCTCCGTCTGGGCTATTTCTTTGTTTCTGCTGAATCTATTTTCTTTCTTAACACAAAGTGTTCTTGTAAAGTCTATCCCATGATTTTATCAAAACAAGGCTTGTCCCATACTTCTTTCACAAGCAGACCAAGTCACAGCCTGAGTTCTTCACAGCAAACTGGGATGTTTCAATACGTTTATTGTGAGAAAAACTATTTCAGGTTTTTTTCAGCTGCCCAAAGAGACAAAGTCAACAGATCATCAGAACACACAGAATGTGATTTCATGTGTGGCATTCTCAGGGTAATTTGACTAGTAATTTGAGTAGCTTTTTCCTCAAAGAGATAAATACCAAGATCTGTTAAGAGTCTAGAGATTATTAACAATCTCATAAAATAAAGCACTCTGCTGTAGTCTCTCCGGAGTTGCCTTTGGAGCGCGAGAACCCTGGGTGCTCTCCGAGGTCCTGAAACTTAACGCTGGACTTTGCTACGTATTTTTGCTAATTAAAAGAATTAATGTTTCATATTAACATCTTCAGTTAATTCTGGGTAATAAAAATAATTATAAAAGCTAACGATTTGAAATCCAAATTAATAGGTTCTGTCTTGGAAAAGAGAGACTTAAATATGTGGCTATAATTAGATCACATTTAGATTCTAAGAATTAGAAATTAAAAAGAAAGCGAATTGAAGCCAAGCAACCACAGAAATGGAAAACAACCTCCTTGTGATATAAAGTAGTTGGAAAGAATTTTTATGGATGATGAATTCCTGGAAAGCAAAATTGCTGAGATTGGCAGACATGGTAAATAATATAAAGTTCTTGCTGAGCCCAGTGTCATCAGTATGTTCATTATTTAAAAACATAGTTGTTCTTTCTTTGCATATGACCTCTAACAATTTTTTTTTTTTACTTTAAAGTGCTTTTGCACTCAGAAAAAAATGTATCAGAAGAAATTTCATGAGCATTTATCCAGAAAATTGAGGCACTGGACTTCTTTCCCTTTTCCCTCAGTACTAATGTTTTGTATGTAGGAATGGTGTGATTAGTATTTTTTCTTTTCAGATTTATTGTCTAAAGCCATAGCATGAACTAAGTTCAGGATAGCAGATTGCTTATACTTTTCTACATCATGTTTTTGAGCTGCAGAAACTGATGCTGTGGAACACCATTTAAAGTTTTGTAGTAGTCCAAGTTGCTCAACATACACGGCACATTTCCTGCCAGCTATGTTGTTCTTGTTGCACAAATATGCATCTGAACATCTAAAGGGCTATCAGTCTTGCATACTTAGGATACAGCCTAAGGAGCCTTAATGAAGACTCTTAAGGACTGACTGTGAATGCTGAAGAGGCTGTCAGCCTGCACTTCCATGCCATTCTCTGTACCAGAGTGAACAGTCAAGTTCCTCAGAAAAGCCTTCTCTGCTGGGCCATTGTTGTCTTTCTCATGGATAACTAAATAGCATTTTTTTAAACCAATATTAAATTTTATTTTTTTATCCACTAACCTAATTAAAATAAATAGCATGATGTAAGTGAAACTTGTACTACTCTACTACCTCAAATTTTGGGGAGAATTTATTAGTACAGTCTCCCTACAATAACCCCTGAGAAGTAATCTATTTAGAATGCCTTTTTCACTTCTGAATGTTTTCAAAAGTAAAATCACATACACACAGGAAAAACAGAGTTCTTTAACCAGTGAAAATCAGGACTACTGAAGGCAATGCAGTATCTCAATGTTAAAATGTCAGCAAATAATTTAAATTACAGAGAAATGTGAAAATAATTTAACTAGAATGATGGTTTAAAAATTATAATCACAAATTAGCGATACAGTTGTCACCAAAAGGAATGATTGTACAGGAGAAAAAAAACCCCAAACCTAAAAATATTTTTTCAGAAGTTCTTTCTCATTTAATTACTGTTTTGGATGCTTGGTTCAAGAGACTGTGTGAAGGGAGAATGAATTTAATCAACGAACAATTCTCCAGGTACTTCATCAGGAAAAGCAGCTAACTAAGTGGAAAGACAATACTGGACTGGAAGACACAAGAGTTCATTATGAGAGTAAGTATAATCAGGCCAAAGTGCAATTAAAAGGATGTTCATTTTAATTGGAAACAGAAAACAAGAATCACAAGATTTTCAGCAGGTATTGAAACAAACTTACATTATTTATTTGAAGAATGGCTTCTTAAATACGGAATTTTAACTAAAATGCTGATAAAGACTACATCAAAGACTTTTCTCAAGCATTCATAAATTAAGCACATGAGCTTGAAACTGTGTTTCAAGCATGCTCATTCTGTTGATTTTAGAAATTTTAGAAACTGTTGATTTAGAAATTCAGGAGTACTTCTCAGATCACTTCTTGACCACAAGTGCTGATGATCTTTATGAAAGACTTCTGAATTTAGTACTGCAAAAGTAGCTTTGCAAATATATGTGTTCAAAAAGTACCTGAAGCCTCAAAATAGTGAACAAAAAAACCCAAAAATTATCCCTCTCTGGACTTTACTCTAACCTCAGGAGTACACCTTGTGGACACACAACCAAGCCACCAAAGAATTCGTTCTTTATATCCAGGGCTATCTTTACCATAGCTTTAGGGGTATTTAAAAAAGGAAGACTGTAAATCAGCAGGTTCATTAGCTGCTTAACTGTGAAAGGGAAACATGGACTAAAATATTTGCAAATCACAGACAGGTGTTGAAATCCTATTGCAGATTTGTTTTTTTTTTCACTTCCCAATGTATCTCCTACCCCAAATAATAGATTTAAATTGAGACTCAGCCTTAGTGATTGAAGGCTGAAGTACTGCTTTCAAATCACACTTAGAAGATGAAGCATTTAAGTTTCCTGCATTGCAAGGTATATATTTAAGCCAGTTTTATTTCAAAATGTTAAAACAAAGCTCTGGTGTTTGCATCTGTATCTTTTTAGTGCTGGCAGCGATAGCTACATCTACTTTTTTTAGATTTTCCTGGAGAAATCTCTTAGGTTATGATATACTTCCTTGTTTATAAAATAAAACAGATTTCCACTAGAAGATAAAAAGACACTGAATGTTAGTCATAAAGCTTGTGCTGCTCCACTTCTAGGAAATTAAAAATATTATTACCAGATGTCCCGTGTGGTCCCGTGTTCTGAAGCTGGGGAAACTTATGTCTACACTTCCTTTACTGTTTGAGAAGCCAGGCGCAGAGAAGATGGGGGTTTACAAATAAAGTGGCACTCCAAAAAGTTCTACTGCTCCACTGATCTCTAAACTTGATGGCATCAAAATTTCATAGGTTTCATAAGGTTATCTTGTTGTCTTATGATGTCATTGTCTTCCAGTTCTTCCTAATAACCTTTAAATCTATTATTCAATTCCAGTCAAATTCTGGAGATATTCCAGGGATATAGACATTTCAAAACTATTTTGTTTTGACAAACATAGTGAGAATTTGTAGCTAGACAGGAGGAAGAAACATGAATAAATGTTTCCTTATTTTCTTCAAGGGAAAACTCTAAAGTATTGAATGCAATCATTCCCTGTTTTGAGCAAAAAATATAATTGTATCAAATTTACATTTTGCACAAACTTAATCCATTAATTCAAATTAAATCTTGTGAAAAGCTGCCTTTGGTCTTATAGACCTAAGAAAACATTGTTTATTGTCATTACTAATTTTCTGACTTCTCTATTCAAGTGCTGCAAGATTTGGGTTTCTTTGGAGCACACATTTATAAAACATTTGGGAAGCATGTTGCACACAGTGGGAAACATTGGAAAGTAAAGAGTTCATAATTTCTTTTGGAGTAATAATTGTTTATTATCAGGCTAGGGCTCTTCTCTAGGAATGGACTGTTTTCTTTTGCACTATAAGGAAAAAGGGACATTTATCTTGGTGTAAAATAATCTAATAACGAAAACAAGATGGTAATTAGCACAAAACTAAAACATTCTTCCCTTCTGTATCATCATTCTCTACTACTAAATTATTCTTTAAAAAATATGAAGAAATTGTTGTGGAAATGACAAGTAGAAGTAAGACAATATTCACCTTGTGTGATTTCAGACACCCAAATTACATTTCTGAATTAAAAAGCAAATCTTCTGAGACCACCCATGAAGCAAAAAGATACAGGCAGGTTTGTTATGGAGTTTATTCAGGGCAGGACTCAATTAACAAAAGAGGAAACCCTCAGCGAGTTCACCTTCTAACCAGTATCATAACCTGGATTTCTCAATGCTGAGTTAGGAAGTTTAATCAAGATTGGGGATCTGAAATCCTTTTTCTTTTTATTCCCATGTTTATCTGGAACCCTATAGCCAGGCTCAAGAATTATTACAGTAATTCTTAATTATAGCCCTTCTGAAACAAATAAATCTGCCAATGGTTGCAAAGATCAGGACAACGGAAAAAGCTGTTTGAATTTTCATCTGTAGACTACACCCAAGCCTTTAGAATGATTTGGAAAGGTTTTCTTGCTTTGCTCACAATTGGAAAGTGAAAAATATCAAAAGCTGTGGGAATTGCAGGCTCAATTGAATAGTGAGGAATAAATATCCTAGAAACAAGGTAAAAATTCTATGAAACTGAAATTCTATGAACACTGGAATGGGCTGACCAGAGAGGTTGTGGAGTCTCCTTTGGAGACATTCAAAACCTGCCTGGATGCCTTCCTGTGTGACCTGGTCTAAATGTTCCTGCTCCAGGAGGGGGATTGGACTAGGTGATCTCTTGAGGTCCCTTCCAATCCCTGATAGTCTGTGAATCTGTGAAACTGCAGTCCAGGTGAGCTCTGTTAGTAATACTATGTTTCATAGATGATTCAAAGGAATTAGATTATATGTTGTTTCAAGAAGATAAGAACAGTGAGTGTTTAAGTGCATTTACTCTTCTGTTTTAAGAGCATGATATTTTAAAATACTACCATGAAATAAGACACATGAGTTATTTAAACATTTCTGTAGGGTTATAAACATTCCAGTGTACCATTTGTAATTAGCTATGATTTAAAAATCACTGTCAAATAGATAACGTTGATGAAAAATATGGTACAAAGCCATTTCTCAACTCACAGTATCTTTCTTTTTTGTGTATTAAAAAGTTAAAAGATTTTACTATAATTACAGGCTCATACTAATGATTCATAAGGAGATATTATAGTTGGAATATCTACTAATAGCCAGACCTGTTTGCTATAGAAGGGAGTTAAATGCTTCATGTTCATATGAAATTCCAGCTTAAGGCCATGCCAAAAATGCTTTTCATATCAAAAAATGACAAAAGAGGAAAGAATTCCCATAAGAAATACCATGTAATTGAAAAATAAAAAACATACATGCATTTCATATTTTTAGATCAAGTTAAAATGTTGGTAATCTTCACAGTGTACAAATATAACCACACCCCACACCCCCCGAAGTGTTGTGTATCTTTGCTTTCTGTAGTAGAGTCTTGTTTAACTGGGAAAAGACTGGATTTGATTTGTGAGTAAAATGACATTTCATACCTTAGTGGGTGTAAAGCCTAGGTAGAAGCATAGCACCTTTACCAGAATCCGTATTTATCTAAGCAGTTTCAGCCTTTTGATGATGTCATTAAAATTTATTTGAGTAGATATATTAGGGCAATTTTTCTGAATATTTTCCATCTGGTAACAAAGCAAATTCTTGCACTGCTTATGTTCAGCTGTCTCCTTGCCTGTCCTTACTCTTCCAGTAACATTTTATCTATGCTCCTTCTTCAAACAAATCTCAAAGGGAAGTGAAAGTGACAGAGAGTAAATTCCTTAACTTCAAATGAAAGCTGTCCACAGACTGAAGTGGCTCTGCCCTGACAGTGTTTTCTAAATGGGGAAGTCTGATGTATTACCTGGAGGAATAACAATAGTCTCATGTACCAAAAGCGGGACTTAGTGAGATTTTAGGGATTTGAAAGCTGGAGTCAGGTAGTATAAAGATGTGTGAAATTTGACAAAATTACTCTATAAATAAACTCAGCATCTTTGGTTATACTGTTCATGGAACATTTTTGCTTTTGTTGTCTGTATTTACCAGCCAGTATTAGTCTCCAGATAGCCCTATTCGGGCTCAAGGAAAAAAACTCAAGCTGTTCATGACTCAGGTTTTAGGACCAGAAAAGGGTTAGTATGATCATCAGTCTGGATTCCCAATTTAATGAAAACCTCAGCATTTTTATAATTTCATGATCAAAATTATAATTTCAGGTAAACTGGACAAGGATATTTAAATATGATTTAAAGTCAGTGAGAATCTAACACACATTGCTTAAATTGTTCCAAAATACTATTGTTCATCACTGCTGAAGTTATGCTTCCATTTTGACCATACTCACAGTTTTTATTCCCCAGGTCTACCCAAAGATCCAAAAGAAAGACCTTTGCCTTTATGTGTTGAATTAAAGAGTACTCCATAGAGTACACTAATTACTTGCAATTTATTTAGATGGTATGAAATCTTAATTCTTCGTTTCTTAGAGAAATCAGGCTATAATCTTCCACTATAAAGTAAAATCACAACATTTAAAAATTATTTTTTACTCTCTCAGTGGTTTTTAAAATATGAGCACTGGTTGGACACAGTATTTTACTAATGCTTTAATTAATACAGTCATAACCCACCTATATAAAAGTATTCATATTAATACTTCAATTCTACGTGTATTAATTCACTCTGAGCAGCTTATTGTGTTATTTTCATCTCAATTCAGACATCATGTAAGTAAATATTTTGTATTCTCAATGGCCTCAGTGTTAGGTTCTCTGTTAAAGATCTATTAAAACTATTTCAAAGTTCCATGCAGTTATTTTGGATAAGAAAATTACTTTTTGAAACAAGCTGAGGACTGGTTCTATGCAGACAACATACTGACAGCTTACTAAAAAAGTTCACCCTTGAATCATCTGTAATAATAGCTTTTTCTTGTTTTGCAAGATGGATAGATTATAGAATGAGGCAAGTTATGAATTCCTTACAATAGTAATAAGAATTCTTATCTGTTGTTCTGAAAAGGGAATTGGCTAGAGTTTTTAACATAACAAACAAACAATAATGTTTTTGACAGAAGGAACAGTTACAGAGATAACACAAAAGTCTGAATTTTAACCAGTGAATCCAAACCTCTACCTGAAGGAACTAAACAGGACACAAAAATCAAATGCAGAAATTCAGTGTCTTATGTAGCAAAACAAGATCACAGAAAAGGAGCTTCTTTTAGGGCATCACAAGCTGACTGGAGAGATGTTCTCAAAGTCCATTCAGAACTTTCCAAGTTCACTAATATCAGCATGAATCACCCCTTTGCGAGCAACAACAAACACAACTTCCAAATCTATGCCTTAGCTTTAATAAGTGAAAAACTTGTTTTCCTAGTGCTATTTTGGCTTTTTATTTTTACTTCCCACTTTAATTGTAAAATGTGTTTTATCATGATGTTTTTGCTTGATTCTTTTTTTTTTGTTGCCATTTCTGTGGTATAAATTCCATTATTTCTATTGGATGGAGTTTTGCTACCTTCAAATTGACATCCAGTTTATAAAACTCCTATAAAAATGAAGGCTGAAATAAATAAATTATTTACCCACTATCTAAATCTAGTGGACATCAGACTACTCCACTGTACTGCATTTCAGTATATTTAATGAGCATTCATCATTTTAAGGTTAACCTGAAATAAATTATTATATGAAATCCTAACTGTTTAAAATGATGACGACTTAAAAAACAATAAAGGAGGTACTTCAGTTTTTACATTTGGTATGATAATGGGCTTAAAATAATTCTCAGAGAGAGGACAATTTTGTAGCAAATTATTAATCCTTCTCATAGTTATGTACCTGCCATTCTCACAGAAGTCAATGACATAATCTTGACCCAAGAGTGTCAACAGAAAGTCAGAGGATTAATTAGCTGGGAATACAAAAGCAAATTCTTATATGAAGAAAAATTCAGAGGCATAATGGTGAAGAATAATTCTCGTGACATTAAGATAATGAAAATATTTTCTAGAAAATACAGAGCATTTTTCTTACAGCTATTATAATCTTAACCACCATTTTGTAACATTTACCTCAAGTTTATTTTAAGAGGAGCCTTGTTTTTAACAATCATCTTAAATCCTAGTAAACTGAAGAATTAATTAGCAAGCATGGAGGATCAGCAAACTAATGCTTTAGTCTGTTAAACCATCTGCTCAGGAGCACCCTCTTCAAATCTTGGCATTGGGAGAGGATGGGTGAATACTTTCGTCTCTTGCACTTAGTTACAACTTGCCATTCTTAGCTAATGCACTATTTTTTCCCCCTTCAGCTCCTGATAAATAAAGTTATAAAGAGGCTGATAATTGATCAGATTTCTGTTATCACAAAGTTTTCTGAACAGATTGCTAACAAATTTGGCAGAAAAATCTTCTTCCAGCCGTTCCTCTTACTTTACAGCAGATGCCTGAATACAATAGGTATGTGTGATGGGATAGATTCAGCATTATCTTGTTAGCTTTGTCTTGTATGAAGGCAATCTATTTCCACTTTAACCAGCCAAACTAGTGTAAGGCAGATGAAGTCTTCAAGGCAATCTGTCCGTCAGCTCTGAAGACTATTAATGAATACTCCATTAATATTTTAGTGACTCGTTATATTTCATTATTAACAAGAACACACTTATCAGATCTGAGGAGGTCCTTGTTATCTCAACCCCAATCTGTCTTCATTTTCTAAGCTTTCATGCTAATTATTTGATTGCATGTCACAGCTTAGTTTCCAGAAAATACAGGTATATTCTGACATGTAGTGGGCAGCATTTGGCAATGAGGGTAGCCAGCAGTCTAGTCCAGTGGAATACATTTGTTGTTGATATTAGAACAATGTCCTGGTGCTTCAGCCACTCCCTTACAGAGTGTGAAAATGGAGGGCTCTCAGCTATAGGTGAGGAGATTGACACGGCAGGGAAGCAATCCAGGAAATTGCTCCGTGAGCTCTGCATGGTAGCGAGGGGCACAGGAGGGCGCTTCAACTCATACACTTAGAGGGTAAGGTGCACTCTACCACTAAGAACCTGATTCCTTGCTGAAAGTAGAGGAACATTGTAAATAAAGGCAAAGATCTGGACCAAACCTGGCAGTAGATGGCTTCTCCTCTCTCCGTCAGCAGCCAGCTTTCTTCTCAGCTATTTCTTTCTAACTCTTCAGCCAACTGTGACCCTCTTGGGACCACACAAGGAGAACTTTCCTAATCACAGAACCTCCTAAGAGAAGTAATTTGTTCAAAATTCTATCCCTCTCTTCCTTAAGCTTTATACTCCTAGCTTTTGTTCATGCACTACAGACACAGTCCTAACTAGACTCAACTAGCATTTTCTCATTGACTTCAGTTAAGAGAGACCAGGACACAGGTAAGGTTCTATGTGAGAAATCACTGTATGCTGGTAATTGCAGAATTTTATTCAAAGACATATTTTATCTGCTTTGATGAAATTAAAATAGGATAGGAAAAAGAGGGAGAAAAAAATCTCAGGCAGAAAGGCTGGCATTTTTTTTTTGTGGGTTGCTTCTGTAGTAGATTGACCTCCCTCAGATAAATCTGTGCACCATGGAAACTATTTTCTCACTGAGAAAAAATTTCCAAGTTCAGCTGAAGGCCTATACATCAAGTTAAGCATATAACTAAACTGTGCAACTGTGTAATGTTACTGCCCTCTTACCATCCTCCCGTACGTTGTTTGTCATCCTTACTGTCATCTCTGGTTTCTAAGCAGGTTAAGGTCACTGGGGTAGGGCATGTGCCTTCCTCTGTGTTTGTAGAACTCCAGTGTGTGGGAGTATGGGAAAGAAGGAGAAGGAAAATGCTTTTTTAGATCTTCAGAGGAAAAATAGTAAAGCAATAATAACATTCTGTAAAATAAATGCTATCAACTGATATTTACACAGTCTTTTATCTGAAGTCTCTACTGCATTTGGCTTAATTATAGTGCTGCTCAGCAAAATATAGCTGGACAGCATAATAATTCCTTTATTGCTATCTTGCTTTACTGCCTGTTCACAGGTAGCCTCACACTGCAGGTTTAAAATAATAGTAATACTAGTACTATGAGTCTGTACATAAGTACCTTCTGTAAGTGCTGATGAACTGTGATCATCTGCAGAAAGGAAAATTTAATGTGTCTGGTTGATTTTTACAATATATGTAGGAACCACACAGCAACCTGGGTCAGCTCAGCCTGACATTGACAGCTGATGTTGAAGCAATTTTGTGAAATTGGTGGAATGTTCAGCCAAATGCACCCTGCAAAAGCAAAATCTGAAGCCCAAGTTTTTGATTCTCTAATGTTTTTTACCCAAACATGGCACAAAAATGTAGGGACATGGAATGTGACGTTGCCCTTTCAGAAAGTCACAGAAGCAGAAAGGTGCAGAAGAAATTAGCTGAGACTCAAAGAGAGTGAAGACAAAGGAGAATGGGATAAAAGCAAAGAAGTTATTCAGAAGCAAACGCGATAGAAAGGATAAAGAAAAACGCTGTAGAATCCAGCTGATTACGAATAAGTTCTGTTTCCTCCCAGTGTGCAGTGGATTGCAAAATCTCCTGAGCAAGTTCTTCCTATACGGCTTATCTGAATTCTACAGCTTTACGAGAAGCTCTTTCTTGCTGTGGGGAATTCAACTGTCATCAGAGACAACTGCAATTTGGATGGCAGTGCTTGAAGTCCTGACATGTCTGTGTGCCTATGACAAAACAGAGCACTGAACAGCTGAACTTAAGCTCCTTAACAGACATTTCAGCATTATAAGAACTATACATATATGTAACACTTAAGCCACAGCTTTTGCAGGGAGCATCTTAACTTCACTATAAAAAAATGTATGATATATATTTTAAGCATCACTTTATGTTGGGCAAATTTTCTTGTTCTCCTTTCAGTCAGATTCTAATGACATTAGTGTATGCTTTTCAAAGAGTAACAAGGCAGACAGTAAGAGTGTTTAAAACCAGGGTTTGTCATCTGACCTGCTGTCCTTCTTTTTTTTTAAATTGCTCCACTTCAAGTTAATTGTTCTTAAAAAATAATATGTTCTTAAATGGAAACAAGCTTATTAGACACATGAAGAATAGGGAATCAAATCAAAGTGAAGGCGATGTAATTTTCAGACCCAGAGAGAAAAGGTGTTCTGTAGGCAGAATCTTTTCTTCTGTTTATTTATTTTCAGCATGGAGATCTCTGTAGTCTTAGACCCCATCATTCTGGTAGTGACAATAATTAATGTTAAGTGAAACAAGGGGCACATCCTTTTTTGACTTAGAATTGATTACTTTATGGAGGCTATCTATAGGTTTTCCCTTTGGTTTCTGTTGAAATCATGACAACTGGTGATTGTATAAAAGTTTATCAACCTTCTAAGCAGTGCAATGAATGGAATTTATTCAGTTTGTTCCATGACTCTGTATTTGAAACGTGTAATGTCATAAGTTCCTATTTTCTCCTGAATTTACACAGGATTCTATTGTTCTCACGGGAATGTCAAGATTTTCTTCATTAGCATATGTTGTTAATATGTTCATTAAATTCATGTCACATTGTAATTAATCTGAAAATTATGTCATTTCTGCAGAACCTACAACCTCATTATGTTCACAGTATGTACATCACAGCCATGTTATTTCTGAAAGAGGTATGCCTCTATTTGGTTATTAATCGAGAGGTTATTTCTGCCCAATTTACAGTGATTAACTCTTTAGAAGAAACCATTCTGAAGCCTTGCAATAAGATACTAAGAAGTAAAATTATTATATGCTTTAAGAAAAAAACCCCAAACTGTTGCACAGTAGCAATTTTTATATAGCACATTTAATAATCAATACAAAAATATTACAAGTTAGATTCAGCTCATCAAAATCAATATATAGGACTGAGTAGCATCAGAACCTTAGAAGTAGCTAATAACTACAAGTTTCTAAACAGAGCAATGATGTCTGAATTTTAAGGTGTAAGATGACAATGAATCTGATTCTAATGTCACATCAAGAAAAAAAAATTATTTGTCCGTGAATACTTGTCCATATTCTATTGATAAAATTATCCCCATTGAGTATTGCTAAAAAATAGTCCCAAGATCAGCATGACAGATTACAGCCCACTGTTTCTTTTTCAGCAATTTGTAACAGAATAAACATGTAGACCTCTCATTGTTGATAAATATTATCCCCTCTAATAAAAATATTTTTACCTCTATATGTGTTTTTTTTTCCTTTTCAGATGTGAGCAAATGTGCTTTCATGTCGGATTTTCCAGGGTGATTTATACCACCTATCCATCTGTAAATTGAAGCAAACCTACTGCCATGATAAAAGAAGTGTCTCACAGGTGGCTCTTTGAAAATTAGGAGGAATAAAGTAAGACGATCAATTATGGAAATATACTAAGGAAAAAACTTGTTAGTGGCATGGATTATTATGCAGCAGGAATGCAAAAGAAATTCCTGATCCGCTGATGACAAATCCCATGGCTTTCCATGGACCCAGCTTTGTCACCCGTCCAGTTGATGGCCAGGCTACCAGCTCCTGCCCCAGCACATTTCATCCTGCTACAAACAGAAGGCATGTTCCAAGAAACTACTACCTTTAGTTTCTCAGGAGCAGCATAGCAACAGTGATCAAAGGAGATGTTAGTGAATAAGTGTATTTTAATAATTGATTCTCTGGCTCCGTGTAAATATTGATAGTTGATAAGGCACTCCCTGTAGTGAAGTGTTTCTGAGAAAGAGGAAGAACGAGCTGTAAATTCTGGGAAAGGAAGTAATGCTTGGCAAGGTTCTTTTTAACTTCTTTTTCAAGTACAGAATAAACTTTGCTTTTCTTGAGAATTAGAGGGATGGAAAGCTTAGGTTGTAGCCTGCAAGTGAGAAGAGCACGGCAAGCGAACTTGAGAGTTCTGAGAGGAAACCCGGCAGATTTATGAATGGGATTATTGGTGTGGTTGCCTGCTGCAGCAGGGAAAGGCTTCGCTGCCCCCGGAGGCAACTCTCCAGTCCTTTGCCAATTCATATGATTATTTAGATCCTCAAAAAAGACTCTGAAGCCCTGAAGCAGCTTGGGGAAAATGAGGACTGTGTTGCCAATCTTTGGAGTAGAAGGTGGGATGTGAAAGGAAGGAAAACTTAAGAACCAAATATGGGGGTACATCCTAAAGAAACATTTTTCCCCCCTTTTTTTTAAAGTAATTTTGATGCATGTCTTAAGTTCTAGAATAAATTCTGCACTGATGAAACAATGCAAACTGTTGTACTTAAAGCAGCCAGAAATACCCGCATCCTCTCCGCAGTAACAGGTTTTGACACAAGCCATTATCAGCTGCATGTATAATAGATGGAGAAAATTAATCTGTGCACAGTATTTAAACCATGAATGACAGAAAGCACACTTAGGTGCACTAACCTCGTGCATGTACATACACACACACAGCCACCCCAGCCGTGAAATAAAGCCTCGAGGGCACCATACCCACGAACCTCGCACTCCAATTAGCCTTAGCAGGACGACGGCCGGCCGCAACCCTGAAGGCCGGGGTTCCCCAGCCTGCTCGGCCCCTGCGACACGGCTGCCCAGTTGGCACCAGTTACACGTCTAAGCTGCGTGTGGCAGCAGGAAATGTCGCGAGCCGATGAACGGCGGCGTAAGGCTCCTCTAGGTATTCATTTACCTATTGGGATAACTTGAACCCTGCAGATAATTTAGCGCTATTCGACGCTGGCGCATCCACTGAACGCTTCGGCGAGGGATGAATTACAGCTTCCCGCTGCATGAGGGGTAGTTTTATTCACGGGAGACTTTGCCGAGCCAAGGGGACCGCTCCGGGCACCCAGGCGGGATGAGGGAGCACGGAAAAACACTAGTGCGAGAACAAAGGAAATAAAAGTGTGGGGTGCCGGCTCTGGAGAGAAGTGGTGCTGATGGCAACTCCGGGGAACGGGGCAGCGGCAGCGCGGATGCTGCGGGATTGCCGCTCCCGAGAGGTACGGCTGCGGCAGCTCCGTCTCAACGGCCCCCGGTCCAGCCAGGATCAGGATCCTCGGCGGCTGCGGGCGGGCAATCTCCCGGGCTGGCCTGAAGTGAAAAGACCCATGCGCAACGGTGCGCCTTGTGCCCCCATCCCTCCATCATCTACCCATCCATCCTTCCCGCGGCCCGGCGGCGGGAACGGTCGGGATGGGACACGCCGCACGGCTCCGTCTCCCGCTCCCGCCC